>CABHPQ010165901.1:4111-19865 GCA_902168405.1 Peromyscus aztecus | reverse complement strand
TGACATCCGAGAAAGAGCCAGAAGTGTCCATGGTTTAGTGACTTTCAATTACTCAAGTATCTGGGCCAAAAGTCAGTGATACAAAAGATTACATATTAGTGTTTCCCAAACTTGGCTGCTCACCAGCATCATCAAGGAAGCCTGTTTGTGGAACACATTCCCAGGGCTTACCCCAGAAATGCTGATTCAAGTACGACCACTGGCTCTGCTCTTACCAGAATGTAAAGCCCACTGTAAACAAGCTCTCCACGAGACTAATATACACAAAACGATGCTTTCCTTCCGCTGGGACAACCACATTCCTGTTATGGTTCAAGGCACGGAGCTAGACAGCCATCTAATTCACATGACTCCTCGCTCCAGTCCTTGCCCTATCCAGGCACCAACTGTGCGGTGGATTAAGAATCACCCTTTTGTTTGAACTCTTCATCTACTCTCCCTTGTGTCTCCCACCCCACTCCCAGAATTCCCTTTGGCTTTTCCCTTAGGTTTCCTGTAAATGTTTCTTGACTTTTGGGGGAAAGTGGGCCATTGAAGGATCCTGCTAAAAGGGTAATTTTGAGTGTAGAGCAACTATAAGCAAATTCAGAGGAGTCTTGAGTAGAACTTGAACTTATTCACATAGTTTCTGTGTTTTTTTTTTTTTTTATGTCAAAGGACCCCGAGTCCAACTAGTCAGTATCTCTTTTCACTTCCTACCCTTTACACACACCCTGCCACAGGAGCGGGGAGGGGCATGGCAGTCAAGTGATCTCACCTTATTGTACTGAACATTCCTTCTGAAATTACCTTCAGTTTCAAAATTTGTACTTACGCTAAAAAGTTTGGAGTCTTCAAACATAAAGGATTGAAGAATAATTCAATAAACGTTGTGTATCCACCATGCAAAATTAGCAGAATTCAACATCTTGTTACAATTTAATCCTTACATATTGCCGGCAAGAGTCTAAATGAATTCAGTCACTTTAGTAGGTTGTTTGACAATACCCACTAGAGCTAATCCTGTGCACATATTGCAACTCAGAAATTTCACTCCTGGGTTTGTACCCAACCTAAGTGCACACATATGTGTATTTAGCAGATACAGAAAGTCTTCCTGTGATATTTATAATAGTCCCAACCTGAAGCCTCTTAAATGTCTATCAAAAGAGAAACTAAAATAAATTGAGAGAATAGTCATAAGATGGAGTGCTTAACAGCAATGAAGAGAATAAATTGTTTTCCCCTCGCAAGATGAACGAGACTGACAGACAGACTATGATGTCAAATGAAGAAGACCCAAGAGGGTACTCATTGTGTTATGCTATTTATATAAATAATATACGAAACTAATAGATGATGATAGAAGTTAAATTTTTTTCCCTTCTGGGATCTTGGGAGATTTTTTAAAAATTATTTCTTTTATTTTTTTGAGATTATAATGTAATTTCATAATTCTCCCCTTTCCTTTTCTCCCTCCAAACCTTCTCATAAACTCCTCCTGGCTCTCTTTCAAATGAATGGTCTCTTTTTCTCATTAATTGTTATTACATGCATATATATATATATACACACATACACATATATTCCTAAATATAACCTGCTCAGTCTGTATAATGCTATGTGTATGTATTTCAGGGCTCACTATTTGGTATGGGATAACCAACAGTTGCATTCTTCACTGGGGGAAACTATTTCCCCCCCTCTTAGCACTCCTTAGTTGCATGTAGTTCTCTGCGTGGGTGTGCTACCTTGTGGTCGCTCCCTGTCCACTTTGGCTTGTCTATTGGTGTTGTCCTTGTCCAGCTCATGTTTAGGCAGTCATGTTGGTGAGATTTTATGGGTGGAGCTTCTGAAATTATCAGGAGACTATCTCACAGCAAGCTGGGATGTTGGGACTATCTTGAGTTGGGTGGTGATTACATGAGGGTATTCACTGTGTGAAGATATTGAGCTGTGCCTGCCTCTTACATACGTTGTGTTATACTTCAGTTTGAAAGTTCACGCAGAAGACAGGAAGTAAAAGATGGATATTTTTTGGCTTCTGAGATGGACATAAAAATTTTAAAGAGGGCAAACAAGAGATATTTCATTAGCTGCATTCTAACCACATTTTAAAAAACAATCACATGGAGAAACTTCCAGAAGTCCTAAAAGGAAAAGAACAAGAATAATGTTAACTTAAAATTTCTCAACACTATTTCAAGTCAGAACAGAAAGGAATAATACTTTTAAAGAAAAAAAATGCCTCCCATTGGTCCTACAATTTTGTATTTAGCCAAATTCACATGGAATGTTGAAGACATAGTAAAACTACTCTCAAGCATGTCAAAGCTCAGCTTACTTTGGCATACCAAACAACTGGCAACCTCTTCCTTTAGAAGAAGCCTCCAGATCAATATTGTAACATTTTCTACGGCATAGAACGAGAAGCTAGTGAAGTAAATATGTTTGGATAAGTTTATTTTGTGGTTAAGAAATTCACTTCCTTTTAAGACTTTCAAGTCACACAGTTCAAGCCCCTCCAGTGGCTGAGATTCCAGAGTTCCATCTTCCTGCTCATGCTTGTGTTAGGCAAGCCATTCTGAAGCCGGAAGAAGGATAGGCAGATCCTGGGGCATGGTTCTTAAGTCTAGGCAAGATTCTTGGCTGTGGATCCTTGCATATGGAACTCATGAAAACGAGTAGGGTTAAAAGCCTGTTAAATATCTCAGGAAATTATATTTTCAAAGCAACACAAGCTTGTCCAGCAAATGCTATGCTTGTTTTCCACCTAATTCCCCAAGAAACCCTTTGACCAGAGTCCTGGCCAGGCAGTGAGTTGGCTAAAAATCCACACTGCTCTAGTGAGAACATCGCTGCAATTCCTACATGGGATGTAGACCATGAGCGGAGCACAGCAGGTAAAAGAGAACCCCAGGGAACAAATGTATGTGCTGTAATAGATGCTGGATGAAGCAGTCTTTCCAACCCTAGAGAACACACGTATGGGCTGTAATAGATACTAGATGAAGCACTCCTTCCAGGGGACCAGTACTGCATGCTATCAAACGGCTTCACCATGGGCTTTGTGGCCAGGTCAGAGAGTACAGGAATTAACATTTGAGAACAGCTCCGGATCAGTGATTTCTCTGTTGGCACCAGCTTCTTTCGAAATGGACACTTCTGTTCTGATGGACTTGTTTTCATTCTGATGTTATAAATTGGATATAGGAAAAAAAATGGGGCGGGACTACTTGTGTCCTGGTGTGTGGTTATGGGATCACAAGGCACTTGCTTTTTGGATCTGTTGGAAAGGATCATCTAGAAATCCAGGACCAAGGACTGGATTTCCAATGGCAGGAGTTAGGAGTTTCTGGAACAGTCTCCCCTCTGGGGGAGTCTTTGGATGCAACAAGCTCCCAATAGCGTTTCTTTGCTTTCTTTACCAAAAGAGATTTGAGTAGAATGCTGATACTCAGTGTCTTATGCTAGGTGTGGACATGCAGCTAAATTTTGGCCAGTAGAGTGTTATTGAAAGGAAGAGTCACTGCTTTGAGGTTAACAAAACAAAACAAAACAAAAACCAAACTAACAAGAAACCAAATAAAATTGAAAGAGATTGAAAATTGGGCCTCAGAGGAGAGTAAATTATAACAGACATAGGCAAAGGCAGGAGATTCAAAGAACTTCAATTCAAAAATATCTATAGATAGTGCCAGCAGTTGGGAGCCAGAGGCAGAGAAGACAACTTGGGTTATATAGTGAGACGCTGTCTCAAACAAATGAACAAATTATAAAAATACAACAAGTGTACAATGCACAAAAAAAAGCTAGACTAACAATCTAGTGTCCGATAGAATGAAAGTCAGAGAGGGAGAATGAGTGCAAGAGCCCCTGCAGCAAGAAGTACAACCATGATGAGCTGTGCTCGCATAGCAACAGACCTCCAAACATGAAAAGCAACAAGTAAACAACAACAACAACAACAACAACAACAACTTATCAGCTGAATAGATGGGGATATTAACCACTCTTGAAATAAACCAAGAAAGAAAATGAGTATTGTATATGCAAACAGTTAAATACAACACCCAGAGCTAGCAAACAAAGAGAATAAACTTATATGCAATATTACATCATTCATTATATAATATGGACAAATAAATCTCTCTGTATACCTGCCTGTCAAGGGCCTGTTTTTTGAACTGCTTATAGTGAGATATTTTTACATTTTGCTTTTCAATGATTATATTGCATTGTGTTCTTATATTAGGACTTTTAAAATATACCAAGTTCAATTGATTTTCACATATTATTTTTATTTTAGTTCTTTCCTGATTTTGTACCTATCATTCTCCCTTTTCATGTTCTAATTCCAATTTCATATCACACACACACACACACACACACACACACACACACACACACACATGCATACACACATGCACATATGAGAGAAAGCATGTGATGGTTCTTCTTTCCAGGTCTGGCTTATTTTGCTTAACACAATGACCCCCATCCAGTTTATGAAGATGTCATGATTTCATATTTCTTTACATCTAAATAAAATTCTATTGTATAAATTGGAGTTCTTTGTAGAAAGTCTGTGGGTGCCTATATCTTGAAGTGTTTTCCTCCTGCAATTTCCAAGTTTCAGGTTTTACATTAAGATATTTGATCCATATTGATTTTTTTTTGCAGCGTGAAAGATATTGATCTAGTTTTCTTCTTCTAAGTGTGGAAATCCAGTTTTCCCAGCACCATTTGTTAAAGAGGCTGTCTTTACTGCACGCTTTTGACATATTTATCTGACAGAATTGGGTGGCTATACCTGTGTGGGTTTACTTCTAGGTCTTCTATTATTTTGGTCCACATGCCCTTTTTTTTGTCAGTACTATGCTATTTTTAGTATGGAGACTTTGTAATTTAAGATCAAGTATTGTGGTATCTCTGAGATTATTCTTTCTGCTCAGAGTTTCTGTGGGTATTTGGCCCTTTTTGTGGATTCCATATGAATTTTAAGATTCTTGGGGAAGGCTAATGAGATTGTTTAATGAGTAGAGGTTCTTATGGCCAAGCCTGACAGCTGAGTTTGGTTCCCAGGACTCACATGGTGGGATGAGAGAACTGAGTCTGTCAAGTTGGCCCTCTGGCATCTTCATATACACTATAGTGAGTGTGCCCACACACATATAAATTAATAAATGTAGTAATACTTGTTAGTAATGATTTTTATCAGTTCTTTGAGAGTTTCATACAACATGTTTTAATCATATTCATCTCCCCTCCCTTAACTCTTTCCAGGTCCGTTCCCTCTTCCTTATACACTCAATTTCATCTCCCCTTTTAAGAAAAAATTCTAAATTTGTGCTGCCAAAATATTCTTGGATGTGTGGTCTTCCACTAGAAAGTGGGCCACTCTCCAGGGACTACACTCTTAGAGAGAACTATCTCCCCCTACCCACCCACCCACCCACCCCCATCAGCTAACAACTGCCAGTGGCTCCACAGCTAGGGGTGGAATTGTGTGCCCACTTCCTGTCTCCAGGCTGGCACTTGGTCTGCCTTGAGCTTGCACAGCTTTTGTCTATGCGACCAGTCACTGTGAGTTCCTATGTGCAGCTGCCTTGCTGCGTTCAGAAGACAATGCTTCCTTGTAGTCATCCACTACCTTTTTTTGGGGGGGGGTATGAATGAATGTATGTATGTATGCATGCATGCATTTTTTACACCCTGACCACTATTTTCCCTCCCTCCTTTCCTCCCAGTCCCTCCCCCTTGACCACCCCCCTCCCCCCACATCTACTCCTCCTTCTTTGTCTCTTCAGAAAAGGGCAGGATATCAAGCAGCCAGGGCATATCGAGGTGCAGTGAGACTAAGCACCCCTTCTCCTGTTAAGGCTGGACAAGACAACCGGGTAGGAGGAAAAGGTCCCCAAAGCAGCAACAGAGTCAGAGACAGCCCCTGCTCCCACGGTTAGGAGTCCCCAAGAAAACCAAGCTACACAATTGTCCCCTATATGCAGAGGGCCTATGTTAGTCCCATGTAGGCTCCCTGGTTGTCTGTTCAGTCTCTGAGCCCCTAAGTCAAGGTTAGTTGATTCTATGTGTTTTCTTGTGGTGTCCTTGGCCCTTCTTGCTTCTAAAATCCTTCCTTTCCTTCTTTGTGGGATTCTCCAAGCTTAGCCTAATGTTTGGCTGTGGGTCTCTGCATCTGTTCCCATCAGCTGCTGGGTAAAGCCTCTGTGATAAGAATTGGGCTAGGCACCAATCTATGAATGAGTATAGTAGACTATCAGTAGGAATCATTTCTACAGAATGGGAAAAGATCTTCATCAACCCCATGTCTGACAGAGGGCTGATCTGTAAAATATATAAAAAACTCAAGAAACTGACATCAATAAGCCAAATAATCCAATTAAAAAATGGGGTTCAGATCTAAACAGAATTATCAACAAAGGAATCTCAAATGGCTGAGACTCACTTAAAGAAACGTTCAACATCCTTAGTCATCAGGGAAATGCAAATCAAAAAGATTCTTTAAGTTCATCTTAGACTCATCAGAATGACTAAGATCAAAAACACAAGTGACAGTTCATGCTGGTGAGGTTGTGGAGCAAGTGGATCACTCCTCCTTTGCTGGTGGGAGTGCAAACTTGTACAGCCCCTTTGGAAATCAATATGATGGTTTCTCAGAAAACTGGGAATCAATCTACCTCAAGCTCCACCTATACAACTCTTGGGCATATACCCAAAGGACGTTCCACCATACCACAAGGACACTTGCTCAACTATGTTTATAGCAGCTTTATTTGTAATGGCCAGAACCTGAAAACAAGCTAGATATTCCTCAACTGAAGAATGAATAAAGAAAATGTACATTTACACAATGGAATATTACTCAGCTGTTAAAAACAGCATGAAATTTGAAGGCAAATGGATGGAACTAGAAAAGATCATGCTTAGTGAGGTAACACAGACCCAGAAAGACAAACATGGTACGTACTCACTTATAAGTGGATTTTAGCTATAAAGTAAATGACAACCAGGCTACAATGTACAGACACAGAGAAGCTAAGTAACAAGGAGGGCTCAAAGGGGATGCATGAATTCTCACTGTGAAGGAAAAATAGAATAGACTTTGTTGGTGGACGTGGCAGGGAGAAAGGAGGGGTCTGGATGGGGGGTGGGGATGTCATCCATTGTCTTTGGCTCTTACATTTTTCTGTCCCCTCTTCCATAAGGATCCATGAGTCTTGGGAGGGGGTGCAGTCTATCTGTTTCCTTTAGGTCTGACCATTCCAAAGTTTCTTGTTCTCTGCATCTTGGCTAGTTGTAGATCACCCTGTTAATCACCATCTACTGCAAATAGATGCTTCTTAGATGAGGACTATGAGAGATGCATTGGCTTGTGAATATAATGATAAGTCACCAAGAGTTGCTTTAACACCACGTCCACTTAACATCATGACAGTTCTTCCCTAGCCATAGGCTCTTACACTGATAATAGTACCAAATATGGCTTTCATCTTCTGGATTGTGACTTAAATCCAACCCAAAGTGTTTGTTTACTTTCATGGTGTCATGCCACTATTTCTCCAGTGGGTATATATTGCCAGGCCAGTCATTGTAATAGCTAGAAATGATTGATGATTACTTTTCACCTCTGGTAACTTGCATAGTATTTTCAGCTCGATGAAAGCTAGCCAGGGATGAAACTTCCAGGTCCATAACAACTTGATATCTTCATGTTCTATGACTGAAGCATGTGGTAGCTTAGCAATAGGGTCTTACCCTCAAGTTCTGAAGGATAACCATGAGAAACTGCAGTAGCCTATACTGTTTGGGGGTTGTCTTAGGGTCTTATTGCTGTGAAGAGACACTATGGCCATGGCACCTCTTAGAAAGAAAATGTTTAATTAGTGTGACTTGCTTACAGTTCCAGAGGTTCAGTCCATTATCATCATGATGGGGAACAAGGTGGGGTGTAGGCAGACATGATGCTGCAGCTGCAAGTGCTACATCTTGCAGGCAACAGGAAGACAAATGAAAGTTACACTGAGGGAAGCTTGAGCAAAAGAGACCTCAAAGCTTGCTCCCACAGTGACACACTTCCTCCAACAAGGCCACATCTCCTAATAGTTTCACTCCCCTTGGGGGCCATTTTCTTTCAAACCACCATAGGGGTGTATGGGACCTCTCAGGTCAACAACTCCAAAAGAAGTAACCCCTCCCTGGCACTGGACTTTTTATTTGTTAGTCTCTGGTGTTAAGTAGGGTCATTATTACTCTGTTAAGGTAACTCCATATTAACTATTTATATTAGGTTAAATTTATTATTAATTTTTACATAATTTTTAAAACACATTCAATGTTATTAATTTACTGTTTATTATATTTATAACACTACAAGTATATTATACATTAATTTTATATATTAATAAGTATTATTATAATTGTATATTATAAATTAATTTGTTAATATTATTTACGTATTTTAAATTGTATATAATGTTTTAGGAAGCTTCTACAATAGTATGTTTCTATATGTTTTTTTCAAAAGTTTTTTAGTGTTACTCATTTTTTTAAAGTTTCTTTTCTAATTCTGTGAAGAATGTCATGGGAGTTTTTAGGGAGGTTGCATTGAATATGTAAATGGCGTTCAGTAATATGTTAGTTTTCACAGTATCGATTCTGCTAATCTGCATGGAGGGCTTTCTGTTTCTAGCGCCCCCTTCAGGTTCTTTCTCCAGGGTCTTAACATTTTCTCTGTAGATGTCTTTTATCTCCTTGGTTATGTTTTGTCGCTGGCGGGCTCTGCAGGTGGAGAGGAGCCATCAAGCCTCAGTAATTCAGACAACTTGGCCATTCCCTCCCTTTTGAGAGGTGTTTCTGAGCCCTCCCACCCACCAGATGTAACCCAATCTCTAGTGTTCTCGGGATTGCATTCTCTACACAAGGCTTTCTGTCTCTGTGTCTGAGGCGAAGGAGGAAGTCCAGCAGGCTTGTCTACCTGTGTGTTTACCCAACCCTCTGGATATTCTCTTCTCATCCAAGTCTTGGCATTTTTTCCCCCTGCCAGTGCCCCACAGTTCTTGACTCAGAATAGTTGCATCCATCCATGAGATTATGCCAGGATCAATACACTTTTTGTATTCTCATGTTGTTACTGTAGGGAGGTAACTTCAAAATATCCCCAGGCTATTCCCTCCAGAGTCCTCGTGGAGAGTCTCAGCCTCAGACTTTTGTGTTGTACTATGCTGTGTCTCTACTAAAGGTAGCCTGGGCTCCCAGCTGTGTCTGTGCAGCCCACTCATTCTCTGTACAGCTTATCTTTCCCAAGGAGCCAGTGCCCAAGATGGGGAGGCACCTCCCTGGTGAGGATCACACACAGGCATCGTGGTTGATCTGGGGGCCAACTGGCAAGCATCCTGGCTGTAGTTCTAACGGACAAGTCATCTTGTCTTATATAGTACTTTCCGCCATTTTGCTTTTCCTTACAATTTTCAACTGTCCTACCTCCCTTTGTGTGTTTTTGAAGATTTTCCCCCCCTTTTCTGTCTTGGGAATGGAGTTTATTCTTTTCTATCTCAACTCGCATCCTTTGCGGGGTCACACAGGGGCAGCTTCTAATAGCTGTCTTGTCTAGAATGACCCGTTTTGAAGCATCCTGAGTCAATGTGTCTCCAACCACCATCTCTGATGTCTTCTCTTAAACCCTCTACCGTGAGCTCGTCTGGGACATACATACAGAAGATTTTCTTTATAATCTTTGGCTTCCATACCCTACTGTATATTTTCTTCCTCTAAACGTCTCTGCTGCAGTCTAGGTAATTTCTCTAATGTTGTCTCTTAAATTACAGATTTTCTTTTATATCTAGTTGGCTCTTCCGTTTGTAGAATTTTCATTTTTGTTGATTCCATTTTCTTTTCCAGAATTGCCTTTGAATATTTTCTATGGTGCTAATTCTTTTCTGCTCTGCTTGCCTTTCCATTTCCCCTCTAACTATTTAATCATGGCTATGGTCTGCACTGTCCCTGCCCATCACCCCATTTACACGTTGAAGCCTTAACTTCTACTTTCTCAGTCTGTGACTGTATTTGGAGACAGGGTCTTTGAAGAGACAATTTAATTGACATCATTAACTAATTTCTGATGAAATGAAATTTGAGACAAAGATGGCATCAGGGCCAAGCGAGACACTGAGGCAATGAAATAGTTCCTGGAGAAAGAAGATAGAATCACAATGAATCCAACACTGTCCTAGTGAAAATGGTCTCAGCTCAGTACATGCTCACATGCAGGGACAGACCACGTGAAGACAAGAGAAAGCAGGTGATCCCCAAATCAAAGAGAGGGCCTGCAGAGGAAGCCAGTCCTGTTGGCACTGTGGCCAACTTCTGGAGCTTGAGACACTGTTCCTACTGTGTGTGCCTCTGTCTGGGACACATGGTTACGGCAGCGCTAGCGAGCAAGGCCATTATTTAAGGTTCTCTCTCTCTCCCCTTAACTTTTTGCTTTTATAGGTAAATTTATTCATGATGAATGATTTCTTTTTGTCTTAGTTTGTGATTTGCCGCTGTGCTTGTATTGTAAGCTAATCTGTATCAGAGTTTCCTTTTCCCCCTGTGGAGAATTCTATGTGGCCTGCATAGGCAGTTGTCTTATCCTTCTCTAATGAACATGAGCTTCTTCTTGCCAGATACCCCAAGGGCATCAACAGACGTGTGTGTGTGTGTGTGTGTGTGTGTGTGTGTGTGTGTGTGTGTGTACATGTAGAGGTTAGAGGTTGATTTCTGATATCATTCTCTGATTCTCTGTTGTCCTTCACCTTAATTTTGAATATGGGCCTCTCACTCAACCTGGAGCTCTCTGTTTAAGCTAGTCTGGCTGAGTCCTGGGACATGCCTGTCTCCACTCCCTCCTCCTCAGTTCCGGGTTTCCAGGGCAATCCTCCACGGCCAGCTCCTAGGTGGGAGCTGAGGACCTCAACTCAGGTCCCCATGCCTATGTTGCAAGCCCTTTAGCCCACTTGCCATCTCCTCAGCCCCCCTGGCAAGGGATATTTTCAAATGTCAATTTTTCTATTTTGAAATTTTACAACTGTGTAGGTGTCTGAATTTGGATCTTCAAATGACATCATGTGCAAGATGGCACTAGCAGTGAGTGACCGTAGTAATTTCAAAGAATTCCTCCCCTTCCTCGAACGCCCAGCAGAAACCAACTTCCTTGTGTCCATGTGTCAGTGATAACTTATTTGCGTCCTTCACTCCCTGAGCATGCAGCTTCTTCGTTTCACACTGAGGGTGAAGTTCTAACTCTGCTTCCACTGGTCCTGAGGAAACTCATTTCTGAGGTTAGAACCTGCTCACCCCGAGCAATGCCTCAGACCACTGCAGAAAGAATCCAATTGCTTGCTCTTCACACCACGCTCTCTTCGGCTAAGGACACTGTGTGCTTTCTTTACATTTTTTTATTAAGCTCTCAAATGTGCACTGGGATAGATAAATATTTGAATAATTTATGAACACAGCAGGAGAATGTCCAGTTTTATCCTCTCCCCTTTTGCTGGAACCTGAAGTTTTTGCTCTGGCAGCCCCAGTGCTACAGGGCATCCAGTCATAAAGAGTCCTTGAGGGCAACGATGTTCAGAGCATGTGGAACAACTAAGGATCATTTCAATTATAATAAATTCAATATTTATTTTAGACAACATAACTTTTATAATCCTTGTTCACTGCCATACCAAAAAGTATGGGACATGTCACTTCAGATCCCTTAAATTATTTCAAAGTTTTTCTCTCTTTCCTCCAGAGTCCATATGACCCTAAGAGGAATTTTGTCCATATTGTCTTTGAGTGAATTAAACAAAAGCTGCTGAAACCCATATTGACCATTTGCTAGTCTTGTAGATATTATGAAATTTCCAGAATTATTTTTAAATGGGTTCTTCAATAATTGTCAAAATTATTTTTCCATTTATTTAATTTAAATCTATTTTTTCTTTCATGTATCATATTTCCAAATGTTCTAGCCGTGGCACAGTTTATTTCCCTCCATTAATTATTTTTGTAGCATCATTAAAGTTAGCACCATCTCAGAATGCAATCTGTAAATGTTTACTCCTCTTTCCAAATAATTGAGATGGCACATAAAACCAGTCTTATCCCTGGCTTCTTTGTCAACCATTGAACGTTTCTCACCAGGATGCTGACATTTTTCATTACTTACTATTTCAAGCTCAGTGACATACTTAATGTAATCAACTTAGAAACATATTTTGGAATGCTTTATAACCCAGGGTCTTAGATGTCCTTCAAAACCACAGAACGCTATGTCTACTGGGTATTTTCTTAAAGCCTATGAGTGTCTGAGAAGTTTGGGACAGATTTTAAATGTTTTTTGTCCTTTCTAATTTCTTAAACTTTTCTTTGTTGAGTGATTTGCCATATTTTTCACAGAATGAATTATTTGTTATTATTATTATTGTGTAGAGTCTGAAAAGAGATGAGGATGGAAAAATTACACCGCTGCAGATTAGTGTGACCTCATAAAAGCAGCAAGGGGAATATTTAGTAAGGTTTTGTGGCAAGTGTAAAAGTAAAGTGCATAAATTGCCTCTCTGCAAGTCATCTAGGACCACGTATGTACAGAGCGAGCATTTGCGCAGAGAACCACTGAAAGAGCAAAATGCTGAGTGCTTGGGGTTGGAGAGATGGCTCAGAGGTTAAGAGCACCGTTCACTCTTCTAGAGGACTCAGGCTCCATCCCCAGCATTCACATGGTGGCTCACAACCATCCATAAGTTCACCTACAGGGAATTCAATACTTTCTTTCTTCTGGCCTCCTCCGACACTACGCACTGTCGTGGTGCAGACATACATGCAAGCAAAATACCTCCACACATAAAAAATAACTCTAAGGAATTACGCAAACAAAAACCACTGAGTGCTATGAATCCAGTCTTGTTACATGAATCATCTAGTACCGTTGCACTTGGGCTAGAAATTGCCATAAACTGGATGGCACTTAAAATAATAGAGATGTATCTCTCATAATCTTGAAAGTGGAGAGTCCAAGCTCAAGGTGCTAGCTGACTTTGTTCGATGAGGGCTCACTCTCTCTTTCATAGGCAGCATTTTCTGTGTCCTCACCTGGTGCAAGGGGAAAGGTACCTGTGGGAACTATTCTTTTGTTTTTCTGAGACAGGGTTTCACTATGTATCCCTGGCTGTCCTGGAACTCACTCTGTAGACCAGATATCTAACTCAGAGATCTGCCTGCCTCTGCCTACCAACTGCTGGGATTAAAGGCATGTGCTGCCACCACCAACTGTCATGAGAACTATTTTTAATGGCAAAGATGGTGTAGCGTTAGGTTTTGAATTATAACTATAGTTGTTCTAAAATGAACTCACATTTGGTTTTGTGGGAAGCATCATCTTAATTATAGGTGAGACCACTTCTAGAGCAGGGACTGTACAAGATGGAGAAAGTTAGCTGAGCACTAACAAGCATGTATCCATCATTCTTTGCTCCTTGACCTGGGCACACTTTGGCCAGGTCTTTCAGGCTCCGGTTGCTTTGACTTTCCTGCCATGGTGGAAGATGCCTTGAGCTTGAGACAGCATAGACTTTTTCTCTCTTGCATTCTAGTAAAGTGCCACAGTAACAGGAAAAGAGATGAGGACAGGAATTGGTACAAAGAGGCGAAACTATTGATGAGGTGGATGTGGCCATGTGCTTCTTGGATTCCAGAGCTGATTTTTAGGAGGTTTATGGAAGAGTTTAGAGCTTTGGGTTGGAGATGTCCTCAAGTGCCTCGCCATTCTTCTGGTAGGAGAATAGACAGCGGGGGTGCTAGGAGGGATGTGGCAGCAGAGGTCCATACAACTTGAGGAGTTTCAGAGGCAAAGAAAGAACCAGGAATTTAGCTAGGGCCCACTCATTCATGTGTTATTTTGGTCAAGAATCTTCATGTTGCCTATGTCGTGAGAGTCTGAGAAAAGGTGAATTTAAAGACAACAGATTAATTTGTGTGTGACAAGACATAAAGTTTCTCACAAGCAAACTGCAGATAGCAAAGCACCCTTGATTGGTAAAGAGGTTGGCACCACTAAATAGAAACGCAGGTATTCTTGCACTAAAATGGTTAAAAAAAAAAAAAGTGCCTTGAGGGCAAGATTCCACCCATCAAAGGCTGTAACTTGTAAAGATGCAAATTCTGTGAAAGGACAAAGCAAGTGCCTAGAAGACCATTTCCCCAGATTCAGCACACAGAAGTGGATGCAGCTGTGGTCCAAGGGGTCCAGGTTCTAGCCAGAGCTCACAAGAGAACTTGGCAGTATTGTCCATGTGCTTTCATTGAAAGCATGAATGATATAAAACCGGGGGGGGGGGTCATGGGGTCTTGCCCCAGAGTTTTAGAGAGTGGCTGAGGCCAGGCAATGTACATCAGAGTTGGAGTCCCTAAAAGGAAACCCCAAAAAGGACGCGGTATGGAGCTGTGAAGGTGAGGCCAAAGGTGCAGTAGAGACTCCAGGATGTTAACGTTGTCAGAACCATGAGACGTTTACCTAAGAAAACTACATGGAAAGAATGGCGACAGCCCAAGAGAGAGAGTGTGTATACCACAGGCAGCCTGTTCAAACTGAGATGCTAACGTTATGAATCCCAGATGCCTGACAGAGCTACAGGCTTTGGTATTTTCATTGCCAGGTTATGGGGCTATTTGAAGTTGTACTGAATGCATCTTGCATCAAGATATTGCCACATACCTATGGGAGTCAGGGATGGTTCCCAGATGGTGACATTGTTTTGGGAGGCTATAGGACCTCTAGGAGGAAGCCTTACAGGAGGGAGTAGGTCACTGGAGGCAGATTATATAATGCTGTATATCTTGTTTGCTGTTTGCTTCTTAAGTGTAAATACAGTATTATTGTACTACTGTAATACTGTAACTACTGCCCGCTTCCTGCTCCTCCTACCGTGTCTTCTCTGCCTGCTACCATGCCTTCCCTACCAGGATAGATGCTATCCCTTTGGAACTGTAAGCTAAAATAAGCCCTTTCTCCCTTAAGCGGCTTTTGTCAGGGTATTGTATCACAACGAGGGGAAGGCTGACCGAGGCAGGGGTGAGGAAATTGCTTGTGAGCAGAATTCACTCTTATGTTTAGGGTATTTCAAAGTAAATGTGATAGAGAACAAACAAGTGGGGAATGACTTATGTTCAGTCATGGACAGGGCTTCAGTGAAAAGGAAGAGAGGAGGAGAAGAGGTCTTCTCAGGCTACCGATGATCTACAAAGATGTACTAGCTGCCATTCCCACCGTGTTGAATCTATGGGGAAGCTAGAGCATCTCTAACTCAGAACATTGACCTCACCCAGACTTCACTAACAGTATTCCTAGTCTACCATATTGTAGTGAGAGATTTAAAAATAAAGCGAAATGAACGAGAGGCATTTGAGAGACTTACATGCGAAGTGTTGATTGTGTCGAACATTCAAGCTGCTTGGGTTTTGACAAGGACCTCGAAGTGAGGAAAGTGAATGGCGTTAAAAACAAAACCAGTTTCCTGGCCAGCCTAGGCTACAGGAGAAAAGGATGTCTCAAAGAGTAAGAGGCTCTGACATTGAAGAGCAGAGACAAATAACACTCTCCTGAATTTCTGTGAACTTGGAAGAAAGACATCTCGTTCTTAAAGAGGTGAGAAACATGCAGTGGCAGGGGCAGGTCACAGTAACCTGGAGACAGGGAAAGGCTAGTTGACTCATAGAAACACTCAACCTTAAC
>CABHPQ010165900.1:0-53341 GCA_902168405.1 Peromyscus aztecus | reverse complement strand
GCCTCTCCAGGCTTTTTGGAAAGCAGTTTTGAGTCAAGGTCTTCTTTTGATTGAGGTGGACTTGAACCCTGTCTGTAGCCCCACAGGACATTGTCTTTGTTATCCTCCTGACTAATGACCCTAAATCTTGTATTATACAGCTACAGCACCACAGAGTTCTAAAGCTGCCAGATTGAGTCACATAGTGGACTGTCCATTTCAGAACAGGGAAAGGATTTGTGTATGGGGCATGGCTTCTCCCTTCAGACCAGAAGAAGAGGAGCAGTGTACTCTGTACACTGCAGGGGTCAGTACAAACAGACCAGACAATAGCTTGATCACAGATTGAAATTGAAGGCAGTGAGCTAGCTGCAGGGGTTTCCATTACAAAGAAGGACTGATGGGTCAGGTGAGTGACTTTCTCTGTAATTTTGCTGCATGTATTAATTCTTCCATGTGAATGAAGACAGACTGAATTGGTCAGTATACAGTTTTGAGAAGATAGCTTGAATACCAAGTACTCCATTTCCAATTAGAGAACTCTCCTATGTAGACATGTGCAATCCTGGCTGACACACTTCACTCAGAGGTTTGAGACTCAGGCCATTGGCTGTAATTGCATGTGGTAGCTTGCAACACTCAGTGGCTAACACTTTACATGGGACAGAGTCATACAGTCTCTTCTTAATGGTATTCTCTCTACCAGGGCATTACCTACTCCCTTTCATCATCAGTGTACCTAATTACCCTTCCAATTATTTTTATCATTATAAAACATCAATTATTGGTATCATTTTAAAAATTCATTTTCTTTAAATGCAGTACTGTAATTTTTTCTATTTATGAATGTTTCCCAGTTTCAGAATTTCATTCCATTTTTTCCTTAATGCTCTTTATTTTTTTTTAATCTATTTGTTTATATCAGTTTAGAGCAGTGGTTCTCAACACTGGAGATCATGGCTCCCTTTGGGAGATCAAATGACCCTCTCACAGGACTGGCCTAAGACCATCAGAAAGCACAGACAGTTAATTTTATTGTAATTCCTAACAGTATCAAAAATATAGGTATGAACTAGCAGTGAAAATAGTTTTATAGGTGGGGGGTCAGCACATCATCCGGAACTGTATTCAAGGGTCACATATTTGGTTTTGCTGCTTAAGTGACGGATATAATTCATATATTGGCTTTACATCTTGAAAACCTTCTCATATATTATTGTCTCTTTTTTCCTAATTAGCATGAACTGTCAACATGACACAGCCTAGAGTCATCTGAGGGAACATCAATTTAGGGTGTGCCTAGATCAGAATATCTGATTACTGTCTCTGAGAGAGATTGTGTTGAATATGATTGATGTTTGAAATTCTTCCACTGAGTTGTCAATATCTCTAACCAAATGGGTCTGGACTGGGCAAGAGAACTAGTTTAGCACAAGAAAGACAGTGGCAAAGCAAGAGAGAAAGCTAGGAAGCAATGTTTCCTCATGTTCTGTCTTTGTTTATTAGCTTGAGTTTTTATCCTATGCTCCCACAAGGATGGACTGTGACCTAGGGTATCAATCAAAGAAATCTGTTCATTACCTTTTGGTAAGATAATATAATCACAGCAACAGAGAAGAAAGTTGGAACAAAAAATGGTACCTCAAATGTGATTTTTCTTGCTGCAAAGGACTTCAAAGTCTCAGGCCTGTCCTTTCAATCCTGAATGGAATTGTTTTGTTGTTTTATTATCTAGCCCAGGGAGGCCACTGATTCATGGAAGCTCTCCTCCCTGGTTGAGAGTGCTGAGGTTATAAGTCATGTACTTCTATCATTTGTAAAAAGTTAGTGTTAGATCAGAAGAGCTAGGTTTACTGCTTCTTATAGACTTGGAATTGAAAGTGGTTCAGCCAATGAAAGCTGTATAACAGAGTCTGTGGAGACTGAGGGCTTTTGGTCATATCCCTTGTGCCATTCACACAATTGAGGGGGAGCATGATATGGGGGATTTTAAAACAAAACTCAACAAATGTGGAGTAATGGTAACCAAATTTTGTTACTTGTATGGAATGCAAGAAGATTTTACTCTACCTTACTCAACACCATCTGCGTTATTCTAACTCATACCAGTTAGGAGAAAGAGCCTAGAAAATGGAATATTAAATAAAAATGATTTAGTGTTGGAATTTGTAATTCCCTTCCCAAGAGTAGTACAGCTCCACAGTGGGCTGGGCCCTACCTCATAAATCATTAATCAAGAAAACACCCTATAATTGAAGTTCCTCTTCCCAAGTAATGCTAGCTTATGTCATGTTGAGGAAAAGCTAAACAGAACAAGGACTATGAGCTAAGAGCAAGCCTAGGCTTTATAGTGAAAATGAAAACAAACAAAATATCAAAATAAACAAATAAATCCTCACAATTAGTTTATCTTTTAGAATTATTCTTTTCAAGTAATTTGACCCTCTTTCCAAGACTCTGCAATATTTAATTATGAAAGCATGTAGTATCTAGAATACCTGTATTTTGTTAAGTTTGGCTTTTAACCAAGCTTGATGAGTTTGTTCAGAGGTATAAAAAAGAGAAGGATGCTTTGGATGTGGGTAGTACTCGCTCCAGGTATCATACACTTCGATCTTTATTCCTAAATCATATCTCAGGATGACACCAGGGAAATGACACCCAAAGTTGTCCTCTTGCCCACTCATGAACATTGCCCCCCATACACAATTTGTATCTTCATATGAATACTCATGCAAAATACAATGAAAAATTAAAGATTAGGAATATCGAGAAGTGAAAATGTCTAGGAGTTCATTAATATGACTTTTTTTGTTCACTAGAGGGCAAGTTGAATATTGGAACTTAAGTTGGCTGATTAAAGTCTTAGGGAGGCCTCTGAATAAGATTCAGAAAAGCCATTTAAGGTAAGAGAGTTTGTAAGAAGGATTGAGTGTAAATTAATGGAGCTGATGTTAGGAGTAATGTCTATAGGGTACCAGAAAATGTGCTATCATTAGGGGAATGAAAGAATAAACACACACGACTTGCCTTTTATATAAATGCATTGCTCAATACTGTACAGTTTGCACACACACATTTTACACAGTGCATTATTGGAGGCCTTGGACAGCTATGGGACACTGTTTCCTTCTTACATATGGGTCTTGTGGATCAAACTAATCTTTAGCCTTGGTTGAAACAGCCTTTATTGTCTGTGCAACTTCTTAGTCCTCATATTTTTAATGACATTTATTTATTTATCAGGGCTAATTTGCATGTGTGTCTAAGGCTATTATAGCAGGAAGTCTTCCTTTGTCCTGTCCAGCCTGGCTCAAGGTCCTGCAGCCATTTATAAAGTAATCACTCAGAGGCTTATATTAATAACAAACTGTGTGGCTATGGCCTATGGCTCAAGTTTCTTGCTAACTAACTTTGCCCATTTCTATTAATCTGTATGTCACCATGTATTTCGTGGCTTTACCTGTGTTCCATTTCATGCTGCTCCCTGGACAGCAGGATGGTGTCTCCACCACCTCTGCTTTTCTTCTTCCCGTCTCTGTCTTAGATTTCCCACTTGTCTATAACCTCACTCATCATAGGCCAGAACAGCTTCTTTATTAACCAATCATAGTAACACATATTCACAGAATACATAAAGACCATCCCACAGCACTTCCTCTTACCTGTCTAACCAAAAAGGAAGGTTGTACCATAGTACACTTTAACTTTAACAATGTAAAATTACATACAGCATACAGTTATCAAGCAAGAATCACAGTTACAATGTCTAGTCCATTCGTATTTTGCAAAATTAAAGAAAATATTCTATCCTATTTTTGTGAGTCTATGTTTCATATCTAATTTATCTTTTATCATTAATTAAGGAAAATTACAACTATCTAATCTTCAACTCTATCAAATACCCCAGAAGGATATAATATTACCTAAGTAAACAGGAAATGCATTGTAAGCAACTTTCAACATTCTAGAAATGATAAAGAGAAATGGGGAAATGTAGTGATATATTTTGTACCCTAATAAACTTGTCTGGGTATCAGAGGACAGAGCCAGCCACTAGATTAGATACAGAGACCAGACAGTAGTGGCACACACTCCTAGTCCTATGACTCCAGAGGCAGAGATCCTTATGGATCTGAGTCCAAGGCTACACTGGAAACAGAGCCAGGCCATGATGGCACACACCTTTAATCCCAGTACTAAGAAACACACATGCATTTAATCCTAGGAAGAGACATGGCTAGGTGGAGAAAGGTATATAAGGCATGAGGAAACAGGAATTAGAGCAGTTCAGCTGAGACCCTTTCAGTGAGGACTATGCTCTATATAATTAAGCTTCTGATTCACATATATGCTTGACCATGAATAACAAATAAGACACCAAGATGACTTGCAATTAGTAATGATATGGATTTCATTAGGCACCTGAAAAAATGGGAAAAATAAAATTTAACCTGTACAAGTTTGTCAGGGACCAAGCATGGACCATGGAAAAGTACTAGCTAGGCCAGAGAACAAGCCCCTGCCCCAAACCAGATAGCCCCAAAGATAAAGAGCAGGTCAGGCAGGTCAGGTAGCATAGCAACAGAATAATGGGCCCTGACCAGCAACCTTATCACCTAGCAAGCCTCATGACTTGCACATCCTACATGCCCCCTCAACTGCACCCCTTCCCTCCTTCCTGCTCCCTCCCCCTCCCATGCTATATAAGCCTTGCTGAGAAAAATAAAATTTGCAGCTTGATCAGAATACTGTCTTTTGTGGTCCCTTCATGTCTCCCCTTCCCTTTCATTCTCTCCTGCAGGTGGGTCGCCCCCATTGACACCCCGCTGGCCAGGGCACAAGTTATTAGAAGCAAAGTTATTAGAACAGGCATCTCAGAAAACAAGCTGGGTATTAAGTGCCTCACTAGCCTTCCTGTTCAATTCAAGGACAAAGAGCAACTTTGTCATTGTTCACACATTGGGTTAATGGAAGCTGAATACCTCATGTAATCTATCATGGGGCCTTAGGTGGGCCCCACCAATTATTTCACGGTCTAATAAATTATGGTGTAGAAACAAACTTATACTTTTAGTCTTTCTCAATAGATGGGTTCACTTGTTTCCTCTCACAGGAGGGCATATAATATTTCCTTATGGAGAGTAATACTTAGTACCTGTGGTAGTCTGAATGTAATTGACCACTCATAAGCTTATAGGGAGTAGCACTATTATGAGGTGTAGCTGTGTTTGCAATAGGTATGTCCTTTTTGGAGGAAGTGTGTCACTGCGGGGTTGGGCTTTATGGTCTCATTATATGCTCAAACCATGTCCAGTGTCCAAGCCCACTCCCTATTGCCTGCATGTCAAGATATATAATGCCCTGTTCCTTCTCCAGCACCATGTCTGCCTGCACACTACCATGTTGCACCATGATGATAATGGACAAAACCTCTGAAAATGTAAGCCATCTCAATTAAATGTTTTTTCTTTATTAAAATTGCTGTGCCATGTCACAGCAATAGAAACCCTAACTAAGGCAGCACATGATTCATTACCCTTTAGAGAGCAAATATTATGAGAAAAACTGCTAATTTTACTTTTGATAGAATCACATTATGTATAGGCTTGTATAATTGCTCATGTGATATTAGTTGAAATTCTAGTAATCCACTATGGTCATTTTTTATTTCCTGTAACATACAATAACAGCTATTTCACTCATTGTGCTAATAGCACAATAAGTAATAGCATAATTGTGTGTCAACAACCTTCTTTTATTTTTGATCCCAGTAAAATTAAAAATAAAGTGGTATTCCAGGGGCTGGAGAGATGGCTCAGAGGTTAAGAGCACTGCTTGTTCTTCCAAAGGTCCTGAATTCAATTCCCATCAACCGCATGGTGGCTCACAACCATCTGTAATAAGATCTGGTGCCCTCTTCTGGCCTACAGAGATGTGTGCAGACAGAACACTGTATACATAATAAATAAATAAAATTTAAAAAAAGTGGTATTCCAAAAAATTCAATACAATACTTGGAAATTTTCTAACTATTTTAGAAAAACATTCTTAAAATTTCATTGGGTAGCTGGTGACTTGAATATTTGCTTTAAAGAGTATTGTTACAGCTTCCACAGTTGGAGTCTTAGCATTAAAACAAACCGCCCAGCTGGGTGAGGGTAGACATGCCTTTAATCCCAGCACTTGGGAGGCAGAGCCAGGTGGATCTCTGTAAGTTTGAGGCCAGCCTGGTCTACAGAGCGAGATCAAGGACAGGCACCAACACTACGCAGAGAAACCCTGCATCGAAAAACCGAAAACAAACAAACAAACAAACTGCACAAATATCACAATTTATAAATAAAGTACTTAAAATGTTTCTAAATTAGAAAAAGTTTAAGAAAAATAGATATTGATTTCATAGAATAATGGATTCCCAGGGTGGAGGAAAACAACCTAGGAATGTAAACAGTATAAAAATTTTCCTACTTCCAGTTCTCTTGACATTATGTAAATATAAAGACAATTGTTTGGAAGCTCCCTCTTATGTTCAAAACTGTCCAGCTTGGAATATTTAGCTCATGGTATAGAATGAAACATTTACTGGAATTATTACAAAATATTCAACATATATTATTCATTATACTATAGACTGTGAATTTTAGGCCAACTGGAGATTTCTTTTGTGTCAAACAAAAGTGTATTCAACTTTATTTGTGAGTGAGTGAGTGAGTGTGTGTGTGTGTGTGTGTGTGTGTGTGTGTGTGTGTGTGTGTTTTATTGAGAAATGTATTACTGTCATATTCCCTATGTAGACAAATCTGGTTTAAATTCAAGGAGATCTGCCTGGCTATCCTACTTTGCTATATCCATTTCTATGAATGATTTCACAGAGACCAGTAGCTGACACCTGTAATTAAGAAATATCCTGAACCTCAGGACCTCTGCTCAGGTTTAAGCTGGGACACTTGAGTGTATTTCAAAAAGGATTTCAGGATGAGTCAATACAAATCAGAGTTTCAATTTTATTTTGAGACAGGGTCTCTCTATGTATCTCTGATTGTCCTTGAACTCAGAATATGGACAAGGTTGGCCCCAAATTCCCAGAACTCTGCCTGCCTCTGCCACCCAAGAATTGGAATAAAAGGTGTGTGCCATATCATTCAATTATAATGATTGGATAATAATAATAATAATAAATTTATTATTTATTTACTTATGACTGTTTGTATATATTTGCTCACTTCTGTATGGGAAGATGTGTGTGTGTCATGGCTTGGGTGTAAAAGTCAGAGAACAATTTTGGGTGCTGGTCCTTTCCCTTCAGCCTGTTTGAGACAGGGTCTCTAGTTTGCTATCACATGTAAATAGGCTTGCAGGATTTCTTCTGTCTACCTTTTATTTTTCCTTAAAAGCACTGGATTATAGGCATGCATGGTTGCAACTGTCTTTGTTTTTGTTTGTTTGTTTTTTGGGTTTTTTGTTTGTTTGTTTGTTTGTTTTTTGAGACAGGGTTTCTCTGTGTGTAGCTTTGTGCCTTTCCTGGAACTCACTCTGTAGCCTAGGCTGACCTCAAATTCACAGAGATCTGTCTGCCTCTGCCTCCCAAGGGCTGGGATTAAAGGCATGCACCACCACTGCCTGGCAACTATCTTTATAATGTAGAAGTAAAGGGATAGTTAGTAGCAAGGTGATTACTTTCTCTGTTATATCATTTTCACAGCCCTAAAGGTTATTAAGTAGAGCTTTTTGGACTGAGTCTGTTTTGAGTCACAGTCTCACTTTCTGATCCTTTCTGGCTTGGAACTTACTATGTGGTAGATAGGCTAGGCCTGGTTCTTGCAGAGATCCATCTGCCTCTGCCTCTTGTGACCATACCTTGATAAATGGAGATGTTTATCATAGATTTTGCACAGATATTAGTAGAAAGAAAGAACTGTAGGAAAGTGTGGTCTTGTGAAGGAGAGCCACACTTAAGAATTGATACAGGGCCTTGTTCAAGTTTTGGTTACTCCGTAAGTTCTATTTCAGTGAATATTTAGGCAGCCCCTCACTTCCTATGTTTGTGTGTATCTCTCTTCTCTGTCTTTCTTTCTCTCTTTTTCTTTGGTAACAAGATTATCGGTCAGTTCCTAAGGAGGCTTGGGTGGGATTCTGATTTAATAAGGTAAAAGCATGGGTCAGAAGAGTTCTGCACTGTGCCTTACTCTACATGAGGTTCATAATTCAGTCCTGGCAATCCTCAGAAAATTGCTGCTTACATCTGGGGAAGGAATAAGTCCATACTCAAAAGTTTTATATACTTTGGCCTCAAACATGGCTCATTGATACTTGATATACCACGAAAAAAGGAATGTTTTCTCTATCTACCCAGCAAATTTTATTAGTTTTGTGTGATGGTTAATATTGATTTTCAACCTGATAAGATCTAGAATCAGCCAAGTGACACTCCTTCAGGGTCACCTGTAAGGATTATATTCTTATTATTGTCAACAGCCTGTGACGGCCTCCCAGCCTAAAAAGCGGGCGTGCCCTTCCACGGCTCTCTCTCCCTGGGCTTATCTAGATGATGTTATTCTCTGGGATGTGCATATGAGAGATTAGTTTGTATATTAAGTTCATTGAGATGAGAAGCCTCTTCTCCCTTCCAGAAATGATATCACCAATTCATTCCATGGTTTTGTTACTGTATTATATAATAATGACTAACATTTATCACTCTGGATCCTGACTGTGGATACAGTGTGATCAACCACCATTACCTGCCACTGTGGTTGCTTTTATAAACCTTCTTTTTACTCACTTTTAAAATTTTACTTTTTGTGTGTCTACATTTTCATACCATGATACTCTGTGAAGTTGAATAAGAAGTCACCCAAGCCAGTTATGGTGTCCCAACCCTCTGATCACAGAACATCTGAGACAGAGGCTGGAGTTTTAAGGGTTTCAACATCATCCAAGGACTGAGTGTACAAAGAGTTATGGAGGCAGGTCTGCAGGAACAGGTGATACTATGTTGGGCCCAGGCAACTGTAATATGGGACACTGAGGCAAGAGGCCAGGTAATAATATTCATTAAGGACTGAGATCTATAAAGTACACTCACAACACAGAGCAAGGTAGACACTGCTGCTGATCCACCTGGTCTCCTCTACCAGAAGCCTGATCTTACAATCCAAAGCAAAAGCTTCCAAGCTCCCTACCAGAGCCATGATAGCCAGCTTCATTTGCAACCCAAAAGGGGAGTGAATAGAGGAGGTAGTAGGGTCAGATAAGGCCTGGAATAAGTCAGAAAGGGAATTTATGTGCTCAGAATATATTCACATAAATGGTTAAGTGAAATGTTATGAGTCTATCATAAATATGCTCAAACTCTACAATCTTACAGGTGGTTAGGTAAACGAGTCTGTAAGTCACTCAAATAAAACTCCCTCTATTTTTCTGTGTCGCCATATACTGGCAGGGTGGGGTAACTTTGGTGGGAGCCAGGAAATCTGTCTCAAAGCTACTTTGCACCCGGTGTGCAAAAATCCCTTTGTTCTGAGTCAACTGCTCAGGAATGCCATTTGGGCTGTGATAGAAAGGAGGGTCTGTGCTGCATTTGCACAAGAAACAAGACTATGCCTAGGATGCTAGGCAGAGAAGTTCTTGGAAGCACACACAGCATACAAAAAAATCATTGTAGGAACTGGCTAATATATATACAAAAGCTAAAGTATCACCAAGACCTCTTAAGCCATGGCTTGACCTTTGGAAAAGTCCTTGACCTTTCCAAGTAATAGCGTTTCTCATAGTAGCTGAATTCCATTACACTTTCCTGTGGCTTGCAGCAATGAACCCAAAAGAAAGTAAGGATGACAGCATATGTGGAATGCAGAGTCTGTCTAGGCTGTCTTCCCTTTGAGTGTTAGGCATGCATAGTATCAGTAAAGTGATTCTTTGATTCTTTGTTAATCTTGTAAGTGTGTGGAATAATTTCTCCCTTGGATGGCATATTAAATCTAGAACAGCAGCATTTTCAGCCTTTTAGAAAAAAATGTTTCTGAGATAAGCTCTCCTATGTTGACTCAGGTGGCCTTGATTCCAGCCTGTTGCTCTCCTGGGCAATGACATTGCTGTCCTCTACATTACACCTTCAACATTCTTAAATTAAAGGACTGTACCACCTCAGAGTTTTAAAATTATCCATTTAAGTCATGTAGTCGACTCCATTGCAGTCACAGGAAAAAGATTTGCATGTGGAGCTAGGCTTCTGCCTTCAGATCAGATGAAGAGGAATAGTTTGTTTTGTACACCGCAGGGGGAAATAGGGCAGGTGATCAACTGCTGGAGTTACCATTATGAATAAAGTCCTGATTGTGGGAGGAGTGATTTTGTAATTTCCCAGCATTTTTAATCCATATCATGTGAATGAACACCAGATCGGTGAGCTACAGTTTGTGATTATTAATTTGAGCTAAAGAATATTGAATTTCACAACAGGGAACTCTCCAATGCAGGGTTCAACCCTGTTTGATACAGTTAAGTCAGCAAAAAAGGATTGAGAAACAGGCCATTCGATTGTAACTTTTCTTTTGTATCTGTTTACTGACCTCAGCAGCCAACATGTGCCTATGGAAAAGGTCAATCTACCTCTTGTTAATGGCATTTCCTCTACTATGTTAGGACTTAGTCTTTTCCAATGACAATATACATAAGTTTTTTTTATTTTAAGAATAAATTATATTTATCATTTTATAAAGTCAATTATTGGTATCACTTTTTAAATTTTCATTTTCTTTAAATGCATTGCTGCTCTATTTTCTGTTTGTTTCTGTTCTCCAATATTTCTCAGTCATTAATAATATCATTGCTTCTTTTCTCAAGTGTTGTTGATTATTTATATCTGTGTAGAGTAATGTCTCCTGTAGCTTCCGCTTGCCTCCTAGTATAAAATTGAGAATTGCTTTGAACACCAACCTGATCCTGTCTCTGCTCCCCAGTGCTGAGAAGACAGTCATGTGACTTCCAGGCTGGGACTTGATGAGCTAATGAGTGTCCTCCAATCATTCTGGCTTTTATTGGGCTCACATAAAAGAAAAGGGACCTTTGCAAAAATTGAGTTCATCAAACAACTTTGAATCTGGTGTAGTGTGACAGTGCAGAAATGGAGAGGCAGAAAGAAAGCTGAAAGAAATCTTCATTGCTGGGCCTTGACTAGTCCATGAGAAGGAAAATTAGACCAGTGAATGAGTGTTCTCCACTATCTCTGGCTTTTACTGGGGACTTACAAATGAAGAGAGGGACCTGTGCAAGGACTGAGTTCCCTGACCAACACTGAAGCTGATGCAGTGACAGTGCAGACAGGGAGGGGCAGGCAGGAGAGGGAGGGCGTTCCTGATGTGACAGCAGTTGAGATTAGCAATGAGGAGTCAGGTGATTAATTTTAGGTGATCCATAAATGTCCTGACTGGTCATGTGTTGGGATCCACAGACCAGGGCAATAAAGAATCTGAATAAAGGACTGACCTTATTGTGAAACCAAATCACTGCCCTTACACTAGTTCAACCAAAATTGAAGGTCTGGGTAAAATGTTGTGGCCCTGGCTAACAGGACTGGATTTTCCTGTTTAAGATGTCCAGCCTGAGAGGAAAGGTATGAGAAATCCTCTCAAACAAATCCCTGGAGCACATGGCCATGAAGCCTGTTCCAACTTTTCAAAAGGATTCTTTGACATCATAACTACATCATGTCCACAGTCGCTTTCCTGCCTACAGCCCCTTTCTTGCTCATTGTTTTCTAAATGATGGCCTCTTTTTGCTTTAGCAACAGTTGCTGTTGGAATGTGACCTATGTTTGGCTACAGGACTTCCCAGCTATGAGGCAATGGGTGACTGCACTGGACATTGAGTGTGTAGTGGGATGTTCACCTAAAGACCCTGTTCCTTGCAAGAGGAACAGAAAGTGCTCTGGGAGACTGGAACAATTTCTAGTAAAATAAAAATTCCCCAGATTAGGACCCTATCTGTCCATAGGGTAGAAGGGCAGAGCTGGGAAGGCCTGTGCTATCTGAGTCCTTTGATCACCTAGTAGGAGAGCTGCTGATGTCCTGAGGCCCAGCTGGGTGAGTTTAGGTAATGTGGGGCTCTGGGAAGGCCTTGCAATTAGTAGTAGCAGTGGGAGATAGGTTGCATGCCCTTTCCAGGATTCTTCTCTGGTTCTGATGTAAGTAGCTGTGAGGGAGACCACAAGCCTTATCATGGGGAATGTGGAGGCCACTGACCCTAAACCTGGAGGAGCACCTCTACTGAGCTGTCAGAGCTGCTGGGACTGGGATGTACTGTGAGTCAGGATGTGGTTGGTTCTCTTGGTCCATTTGGTGAACTAGGCAATAATCTTTCTCTTCTGAGCCTTCTTGGATGTAGATTCCCTGGAGAGGAGGGGACTCTGTCACCCTGGTTATGGAAGGACATAATGCTTGAAATATATGTGTCCAGTGTGCACACACGGGCATTTATTTTGATGTGCAATGGCAAGACAGATTTGAAAACTGAAGTTCTGGTTTCTAGAAGTTCTGAAAATTGCTTTCCACTTTCAAGTTTGCCTTATAAATGTGACAAATAGTTTAGAAACTGGTAGAAAGGAAATGGTTGGGATCATCCTTCAGAAATATGTGATTAGAATGTTTTTAAATTTCTGATATACGGTTCACCGGATTTCAGGGAAGTTTAGTTCCAGGGGAGAAAAGAAGATCTGAGCTACCAAGATACTTCAAGTGTGCATGGTGTTGGGCAGACACATTTTCTCTGACAATTAGACATCCCATTTCTTCACTGTAGGAAACTTGTTGCCTCTAACAGCTATGGTATATAATCTATCATATCTTTTAGTTTATGGCAAGAAATGTCGTAACTCATTCTTTATGTGTCTCTTAATTGTCTGGGTCTAGGGGCAGCACATCCTCAGGTGGGTTTCCCAGGGCCTGTTGCCCCCAGTCTGACCCTTCTGCAAGATGGTTACAACCCTGTCATCCTCTCAGAAAAGTGTCCCAAGAGCAAAGAAAAGAGTCAGAGACATCCCCTCACACACACACACACACTGTTCGGAGTCCTACACAACACCAACCTAGACAACCATAACATATGCATAAGACCTGCCATAGATCCATGGAGACACCATGATTGCTGCTTCATGTTCTGAGAACTACTATGATTCCTGCTTAGAGTTGATTCTCTGGGCTATGTTCTCCTGTGTCCTTGACCCTACAGGCTCCTACAATGCCTCCTCCTCCCATCTTCAGCAGGGTTCCCAGAGCTCCAGCTACTGTTTTATGAGGATATTTGCATCTGCTTCAATCCGCTGCTGGAAGAATCCCCTCTGATGACAGTTGGGCTAGGCACCATTCTCTGATTATTCTAGAATATAGTTAGGAATCATTTCATTGACTTTTTTTTTTCCTTTTTGGTAGATCATATTTGTTTTCCCTAATTCTCTGAGCCATAACATCCAGTTCCTGTTCATCCAGGCAGTGTTGGGCATGGGCTCCCTCTTGTGGCTAGTCCTCAATTTACACCAGTCATTCATTGGCAATTACACATGCTTAGGACTGCTATTGCCCCAGCATACCTTGCAGACACTTGTAGGTCAATGTCACTGTTTGTTGCGGCACGGGAGTGTGGGTTCACTCGGATCCATGGAAAGAAGACTCAGAGGCATCTTAAGAATGAATCTAGCCTTTCATGGCTGCAGGGGAGATTCAGCCTGGAAGGACTGAAGTATTTTCCTTTCACCTAGGGCATTTTTATTTTTCTCTATTACAGTTTAGCCAGTTAATTTTCATATGCTCAAAATAATCTGAAAGGAACTCCCAAAGATACAATGCCAAGTGCAAATTCCTTGATTTCTCAGGTACCATGGTTTTCCAGGTTTCCTGAACCAAGTTTTGCATAGGCTTTGTATCCACACAAGAATCACATAGGGCAGCTAGAGAAACAACAGGTTATGGTTAAAGGATGGATTAGGGCTAGGTGCTATGTTCTGGAGCCAGGCCAGGTGTGGCTCAGCAGGAATGCAGTAACAGGTCAATAATTGTGTGACTGGGTTGGTGTCCCAGTCCTACCACTGGGATCCATCCTTGTGTGGCTAAAGAAGATGGCCAATCCAGGTTCCGTATTCTCACTTTCTTGGAGTACTCATTCAGTCACACTCAAGACATCCAGGAAGTTTCTACTGCATTAGTTTTCCACATTGCTTCCTAAAATCTCCCCTCTTGCAATCAAGTTTCCCTGTATTCTCTCCCTCTGTTATTCCCTTCCTTACCTGATAAGGCCTGGTTCTGCCCCCCATCCACGCACAAAATCAATTCTATTCCTTCTTTCTAGGGAGATCTGTGCATTCCTCCCTACAGCTGCCCTTGTTACTTATCCTTTGTGCGTTTGTGGGTTATACTGTGATTATTCTTTACTTAACAGCTAATATCCACTTATTAGTGAGTACATTTTCATGTCTGTCTATGTGGTGCTCAGTTGCATCACTCAGGATAATAAAGAACTCAGGAAACTAGACATGAACAAGCCAAATAACCCAATATAAGTGGGGTACAGATCTAATCACAGAATTCTTAACAGAGGAATCTAAAATGGCTGAGAAACACTTAAAGAAATTTTCAACATCCTTAGCCATCAGGGATGTGCAAATAAAAACTATTTTGAGATTTATCTTATACCTGTCATAATGACTAACATCAATAACACAAGAAACACATCATGCTAAAACGGATGTGCAGTAAGGGGAACACTCCTCCATTGCTTGTGGGAGTGCAAACTTGTCCAGCTTTGAAATCAATATGGTGGTTCCTGAGAGAATTTGGAATTGATCTATCTCATATTCCATCCTTAGTACTCTTGGGCAATACCCAAAAGATGCTACTCTATCCAGCCCCAAGAACACTTACTCAAGTATGTTCATAGCATCTTTATGCACAATAGCCAAAAAATAAAAAAAAAACCACTGCTATGTCTGTAAGAGATTGTTGCTGGTTTTGGTTTTCATCATTTCACAAATTCCCTTGAGAGGTTATTTGTTTGTTAGCCTGGCTTGGATATCCATATTTAGTCAGGGATACATTTGGACCCATGGTCCTTATGTCTCAGCCTCCTGAGTACAAGTCCTAGGGTAGATGATGTACCCCCAATGTGTGCTGTTTTGTAAACATGCTTGAACCATGTTAGTGTTAAAATTCCTAATAGAATAAAATATAAGAAACATTAAATACCGCATGTGTGTGTCCAAAGCATCACTTTTATCTGTCTGGTAGATATGTAATAATATAGGATAACCAGCAATGAATTGTATATTTTGCTGGAGACCTGCTTGGGGAGAGGGGGTTCAGGTCCCAAAGACAATGTGTGGAGTCAGCAGGGGTGAGAGAGACTGGGGAGAATGACATGGTGTGAGGGTGAACCGGTGGCTTCATTTAATTGAAAGAAGACACCTTTTATACTCTATAGTTGCATATAGGATTCAACAGGAGAGAAGAGGGCTTGTGAGCTTGTGTGTGGCTTGAAATCATCATGGGTTAAGGAAGTTAGCCTTATCCTTGACCATAGGCACCAGCCGTATGTTAAAGAAGGGACCAGACCAAAAGTGTTTCCTGCCACAGATAAGGAGAATGAGTGCTTTAGCAACTGGGAACTTTCCTCAAGCCCCTGAGGGAATGGCGACCCTTAACCAAATACCTGACCTTGGGAAGATGACTTCTTCTGGGGAGCAGAACTACTACAATGTCTTTGTCTTACTATATGGGCCTATTCCCCTCATAACGCTCCCTAAAGTGAAGACCATAATGTCTTACTGTTTTCACATTATACCATACCATTCTAATTTCTCTATATTTATTAACTGAACTCTTGCCCTTAATAGCCTCAGGCTCTGGATCTGAATAGTAGGCAGTTCATCCTTAGGATCAGGTGTGCCTAGTAAATCTCTAACTATCCTGTTCTTGGTGTAATTAGAAGGGTACCATTGAATTGCTCTGTCCATTGTGACAGGGATTTTTTCAAAGAATTATTTGTTTACAGAGTATATCATTGTATACATTTTTATCCTTTACCAAAACCTGCACAAAATTTCCCAAAGGGAAAGTCATTAATATTGAGAATCATTAAAAAATGAAAGTAAAACAGTGCTGGAAAAGTGTGATCTGTCTGTAATATTGAAATGCTGGAAATTTGTCAAGCAGCTATGGTCACCATGTGGTCTACACCAATATTTCATAACATGGCTTGATGTTATATTGATATTTATATATGATTTGAAGTTCCATGCTTCTTCATGTCCCCATTCATTTCCCATTTGGCACTTCATCTTGAAGTACTGCCTTCCAGGGGATTATCCAGAGATGCCAGATAATGTAATGGCATTGAGATTTATTAACAACAAAAGAAAACAAAACAAACAAAACCAATTTCTGGTTTGTGTGTGTGTGTTGTGTGTGTGTGTGTGTGTGTGTGTGTGTGTGTGTGTGATGTGATTTTGGGTTTTTAGGCCATGACAGATATGTGGAGACCAGAAGGTATCTTTGTGGGGACTACTTGTGGTCCTCTTTATATGGTTATCAAGGTCAGGTCACACCCTTGCACAGACATTTCTCACTTACTTGTCTCACTTGTCCTCAAATAAAATTAGTTGAAATACTACATCGGTAAAACGTTGTCATCTCATGATAGAGGAAAACAGGACAATTTGAATTAATGGAGCCTATTTGCAAATGGAAATGATATACTGCTATCTCTTGTTTTCTTTTTCTTTTTCTTTGGATTGTGTTAGTTGATTCTGCGGATTAAACACTTTAATCTTAAACACCGAGAAATTTCCTAACACTTTCTCAGAACCACAATCTATTGCCATAGAATTGTTTCAGTGGGTGAAGTTGGTGGCTGCTAAACCTAATGACCTGAGTTCAATCCCTGGAAGACTCAAATTACTCCTACAAATATTTCACTTATTTCTACACTCAGGCTGTGGCATATGCACACTCCCACCCTGGCATATACATAAATAATTTTAAACCCAAATAAGTGTCATTGAGGTCACTTGCAGCCAGATGACTACCTGGGTATTATCTCTAGAACTCAAATAATGGAAGTAGATAATAGATACCTTTAAGTTGTCCTCTCACTGCCACATACACATGTTGGAACAGGTATATACACACAAACATAGTTCAAGTAATTTTAAATGGGTGAAATTAACAAAGTAAATAACCCAGCTATTGAGAATATATGAAATGATTTGCCAGTTTACATTATTATTACAGAATTTCAAGAGGTATTACTGTGCATCAGAACATTTATGATTTCTTATGAAATTTTATTTTATCCTTTAATTCTCTGTTTTACAGATAGATCATTTAAAAAGCACATTTCAGCTTGGCTTAGAGGTCCATGGCTGTAATACCAGGCCTTGCAAGACAGCGGAAGTATTTCTTGATGTGTGTTAATATGAATCCCTAGTCCCAGGAGCGTATATTCCTAAAGCCTGTTTCAACTTTTAACATTATTTTTTGGGGGATTATAATTGCATCATTTCCATCTTCTCTTTCCTGCCTCCAAGTCCAAATGTGTCAGTCATTCTAGGCTGGCCCTTGACTGGTCATCAAGAAAGAAAAAGTGACAGAGGAATGAGTGTCCAAATGCAACCCAAGCTTTTATTGGTGAGTGGCTATGCAGAAGCTCTTGTGTAAGAATGTGAATTCATTGTCCACACATTACAAGCTAGTCACAGTACAGAAAGTGAGGGACAGTAAGGAGCATTAAAATTTTCTAGTTTTCTCTGCAGTTTGGATTACCAATATGCAATCAGTAAATTAGTTGTAGGTGATGTATAAATGCCCTGAGTGGCCATTTTTGGGGTTCCATAGACCAGGTTCCTTGGCCAGAAGATTGACATGTCCCCATTGAAATGTCAGGTCTGGCTGGATGATGGTGGCGCATGCCTTTGATCCCAGGACCCGGCAGGCAGAGACAGGCGAATCTCTGTGAGTTTGAGGCCAGCCTGGTCTACAAAGTGACTTTGTTTATAATGCTCTCAAGTTATCCTATGTTCCTCTTATTGTCCAATTAACCTCCTTCTGAATTTGCATTTGTCCTTTGAAAACCAAATCCACTGGTTTACATTAGCAAGAGACTTGCTGTTGAATTTGACACATATCTTCAGCCCATTTGGGAATCTGTGTTTCTGGTGGAAGCCAGGGCTTGGAAGCACTGTGCTATATTTCTTCAGCTCACCAGGGCCTGTCATTCAGGTCTCAATAGCCAATCAGGGACTCAAGAGAACCCATCAGTCAGATGGGAGGGTTCTTCCAGTACCAGGCTGCTGTGGATGATGGATTGATAAGTAAAATGCTGATTGGCCAGTAGCCAGGCAGGAAGTATAGGTGGGGCAAAGAGAGAGGAGAAGTCTGGGAAGTGGAAGGCTGAGGCAGAGAGATGCTGCCAGCTGCTGCCATGAGAAAATGTTAAGATACCAGTAAGCCATGAGCCATGTGGCAACTTATAGATTAACAGAAATGGGTTAATTTAAGATATAAGAACAACTAGCTAGAAGCCTGAGCCATTACGCCAAACAGTTTAAATAATTTAAGCATCTGTGTGTTTATTTTATAAGTGGACTGTGGGACTATGGGGGATTGGCGGGACCCGGAGAGAAACTCTCCAGCTACACCAGGCTTCTGGCTCAGCTCCTCTGCTGAGGAAGTTGGAAGGCAGCTTGTGTACACTTGGCCATGGGCTCTGCTGTTGGTAGAGAATGTACCGCCCATGGTAAGCAAGGGGCTGCTGTCCTCAGATGGGAAGCAGTGAATGGCTGTTGTGAGTGAGGTCCCCCTCTCCTCAGACTTTGGAGGAACTGCCTACTGAGCCAAGATGGCCAGTGTAGTGGGTCCTCCCCAGGCTGCGTGGGAGCAAGTAGCCAGATGCAGACCTCCAAAATCTTAAATCAAATGATTGTATCACCTCAGAGTTTCAAAATTATACATTTGAGTCATGGAATTGAGTATCCATTGCAGTAAAAGAAAATGGATTTGCATGTGGAGCATGGCCTCTACCTTAAGACCAGAATAGAAGGAAATATGGTAGGCAATGAGTTGCTGGAGTCACCACTACAAAAATGAGCCTGATTGTAGCAGGGGGAGTGGTTTTGTAATATCCCAGCATGTATCAATTGATGACTTGTGAATGAAGACAGACCTGATGTGGGATGTTCTGTATGGCAAATGTGTTGCTAATAAAATACTGATTGGCCTGTGGCTAGGCAGGAAGTATAGGCGGGGCTAACAGAGAGAATTAAAAGAACAGGAAGGCAGAGGGAGTGACTGACTGCCAGCCAGCTGCCGCCAGGACAAGCAACATGTAAAGATGCCGGTAAGCCATGAGCCATGTGGCAAGGTATAGATTTATAGAAATGGATTGATATAAGCTATAAGAACAGTTAGCAAGAAGCCTGCCATGGTCATACAGTTTGTAAGCAATATAAGTCTCTGTGTTTACTTGGTTGGGTCTGAGCGGCTGTGGGACTGGCAGGTGAAAGACATTTATCCTGACCGTGGGCCGGGCAGGAAAACTCTAGCAACACAGACCAGATTGTTTGGTGTACAATTAGGGAAGGTCAACTTCCCAAATTGATTTTTTTCAATTAGGCAAACTCTCCTATGCAGATATGCTCAATCCTGCTTGACACAGTTATGTCAGCTCAGAGGTTTGAGGAAAAGGCCATTGACTGTAACTCTGTGTGTCAGGTTATAGATCTCAGCAGCTCACAAGTGAATATGTGCAGAATCAATCTATCTCTTGTAAATAACATTCCCTCTACTAGAGAAGGTCCTACTATTTTTGAAGTCAATGTAGCTAAATATTTTATCTTAAAAACATTATTTTTATCATTTTAAAATATCACTTATTGGTACTATTTTTTGTTTTGATTTCTTTTTTGTTATTTTCAAGACAGGGTTTCTCTGTGTAGTTTTTGGTGCCTGTCCTGCATCTCACTCTTTAGGCCAGGCTATCCTCAAACTCACAGAGATCCACCTGGCTCTGCCTCTCAAGTGCTGGGATTAAAGGCGTGTGCCACCACTGCCCAGTGGTATTATTATTATTATTATTATTATTATTAACATTTTCTTCAAGTGCATTACTGCTCTTATATCTACTTGTTTGTTTCTGTTATCTAATGTTTCTAGGTCATTAATAGTTTCCCTCCTTTTCTTTTAAGTGCTGTTGATTATTGAGTTCTATGTAGAAGAATGTCTCCTGTAGTGTATGCTTGACTCATGCTACTTAATTGTGAATTTCATTGAACACTTAATCCTGCCTCTGCTGCCCAGTGCTGGAAGGACCATCCTACAACTCCTTCTAGGCTGGGCCTCATCAGCCCAGTAGGAAGTAAAAATGTTCCAGGTAATTAATGAATGTCCACCAGTCTCTCTGTCTTTTTGGAAGGACATAACAAATGAAGAGGGACCTGTTCAAGAATTGAGTTCACGGCCAGGACGGTGGTGGTGCACGCCTTTAATCCCAGCACTCGAGAGGCAGAGGCAGGTGGATCTCTGTGAGTTCGAGGCCGGTCTGGTCTCCAAAGTGAGTTCCAGGAAAGGCGCAAAGCTACACAGAGAAACCCTGTCTCGGAGGAAAAAAAAAAAGGAATTGAGTTCACTCATCAAATTTTAAATTGATGTACTGAAAGTGTAGAAATGCAGGGGAAGGACAGAAAGTGAGAGTTTTTCTGCTTCAACAGTAGTTGAGATTATCAATGTGGAGACATGCAATCAATTTTAGATGATCCATAAATGTCCTCACTGGCCATTTCTTGGGGACCATAGACCAGAGCATTCAATAATCTGGATAAAGGATTGACCTTACCGTGAAATGAAATTGCTGTAGTTCCAGTGTTTCTATCAGTATAGAAGACCTGGGTAAAATACTGTGGCCCTGCCTAACAGCTATTTTCCTTGTTTAAGATGTATAGCCTCAGGGAAAAATAAAAGATGCGTGTAATCTTTGTGAGGATCTCATACTAATCCCTAGTTCTGGGACACATGGCCATCAAATCTGTTTCAAGATTTCAAAATAATTCATTCAGTTTATGATTATATCATGCTGACAGTGTCCTTCCTTCCTACAAGCCCTATTATTGATGACTCATTGTTTTGTAATTCCTGGACTGTTTTTCTTTAACATCAGCTACACAGTAAGAACTGTTACTTTTTGAATGAGACCTATGTTTGGCCACAGGACTTTGAGCTATGAAGCAAAGGATTGGCTCAACTGGACAGTCAATTTGTGCAGAAAGGACTGTGTGCCTTGGAAGAGGAACAGGAATTGCTCTGGGAGAGTGGAAGAAATTCTACTAAAAGACAAATTTCCCAGATTAGGGTCCTGTCTTGTCCCTAGGGTGGAAGGGCAGAGCTGGGAGGGCCTCTGATGTCTGTGTCATTTGATCTTTGATTACCCAATAGGAGAATTGCTACTGTCCTGAGTCCCAGCTGGGTGGCCTTAGCTAATGTGGGAACCTGGGAAGGCTTAGCAATTAGGAATACCAGTGAGAGGTAGCTTGCAAATTCTTTCTAGAACTCACTTCTGGCTCTGCTTTAGGGACCTATGAGAGACACCACAAGCCTCATCATGGTGATTGTGGGGAACACTGACCCCAGACCAAGAGGAGCAGTTCTGCTGAGCTGTCAGAGCTTCTATGAGTGGGCCATGAGCCAGATTGTGATTCTGTTGGTCCATATGGTGACCTGGGCAGTGGCCCTTCTCTGAGATTTGCTGAATGTAGATTCTATGGTGAGGGGAGGCACTACCACCCTGCCTATGGGAAACTGTGATATTTGTAATGTTTGTGTCTGGTGTGCACACATCGGCTTTGCTTTTAGTGTGTAGTGGGAAGTCAGATTGGAAAACTGAAGGTCTTATTTTCTACAAGTTCTGAGCATTGCACTCAACTTTCATGTTTGTCTTATAAAGGTTACAGATGGTTTAACAACTGGTAGAAAGAAGTGTTGGGGATCATCCTTCAGCAGTATGTGATTAGAATGTTTTAAAATTTCTGATATCAGTCACTACATGATTCAGGGTATTCCAGTTCCAGGGGACAAAAGCAGTTTCTGAGCTGTAGAGATATTTCAAGTTTGCATGGTGTTGGGCAGGTGAATAGGGCAAATTCCACATCATGTGCCATAACCCATGTGCCAGGAAATAGACACTGAATTGTTCTTCTACACTGTTTTGTGATTTGGCATCAGTGGCACTTTGTTTGCCTGATAACCACAAGGGGGCATGAGAGTTTGCATAGCCATAGCATGATATTGCCTCCACTTGCCAAGAGAGCTCTATCATTTTGGGGCCCCTCTGTTTGAAAGAAATATCAGTAGCTGGATTGTCCAGAACATAACAGTTTAAGGGTCACTTGGAGTTAATTTTGTGTTATGTGTTAGTCTATGTTAATTTCTATACACATAGAATTATAGGTAGTTGGGTAACATTGGTCAAGATCACACTTTTCCTATAGAAGTCACGTGGTATCACTATGTGTATTATTTTTTCATAATCCTATTGTGCGTTCTGAGTGTTTCCACTTTGCATGTAGCATTGGAATCAGGAATCCTATGATAAATTGAAAATTTTCTTTGAATTGTATTCAATTCATGCTGCAAACTTACCATACATAACCTCTTAATATTGATGCATCATGTTTCCATGGATTATTTATTTACTTCTTGGCTTATCTGGGTTTTGTTGTTAATCCATGAAAGACTTCTGTTGTATTTCATAAAAAGTACTCTGTGGCTGGGCAGTTGTCACAGCGTGTATTCTTCTTGGGGATGACCTGAGTCCATATCCCAATATCCAAGTTGGAAGGCTCATAACCACCTGGTACTCCAGATCCAGGGGATCTGACCCCCTCTTTTCTTCTATGTCACTTGTATACACAGGGAAGACATTCTCTCTCACCCACAAACACATACAGAATCTGGGGATAAACTTGTGACTCATAAAGCAATTAGAGCTTTAAGTGCATAAAACAAATCACATACTGCTTCTTTAAAAATCTGTTATCTTGCATTTGGTTTGGAAAAGTTTTCATTTCCTCACTCATTGTAGAATATTACTTTAAGGTACTTACTTTTGTTTATGCTGTGGAACACTTGTTTAGTGATGCAAAGATGTGTTGTATTCTTCTATGTTGCATTTGTTTAACTATGTGAAGCTGTGATACTTTGCCTGTCTAAAAGACATTATGGTCTAATAAGGACACAAATCGCCAAGAGCGAGGCAGCAGAAAGGATAGACAGGGCTGGCAGGCAGAGAGAATAAATGAAAGGAAAAATCTGCAAGGAAAAGGAGAAATAGTAAGAGAACAAGTTGAGGAGCATGCTAGGGGCCAGCCACCCAGCCACACAGCCAGCCAAGGAGTAAGAGTGAAAGTAAAATTTACAGGAAAAAGAGAAAGGTTAAAGCACAAAGGCAAAAGGTAGAAGGGATAAGTTAACAAAAGCTGGTAGGAAACAACCCAAACTAAGGACAGGCATTTATAATTACATTAAACCTTCATGTGTGATATATTTGGGAGATGGGTGTTGGGCCCCCCAAAAAGCAAAACAACCTACAACACTAATGCATAGCAAATTGAGGCTGAACTATCTGTCTAGAGCCTGAAAATTTACTATATAATGTTATGAGTTCCTTTAGCTTTTGTTGGGTGGGGAAGTTTCTGTGGAGAGACTGTTTTAGATTCCTCTTATTGATCTTAGAGGCTCACTTCTCATTTCTTGACCTATTTGTGTTTCCAAGTTGCTGCTGCTGTCTTCATGTTTTGGGTTTTTGCTGCTTAAGTGATTGATGGGGTTAAAATATTTGTTTTGTATTTTTAAAACCTTCTCATATATTATTGTCTCTCTCTTAATTAGCTTTAGCTGCCAACATGATGTAGCTTTGAGTCATCAGAGACAACATCAATTGACACTTTGCCCAGATCAGAATTACTAGTTACTATGTTTGTAAGAAATTGTGTTGATTGATGATTGATATGGGAATGTTCTTCCACTGAGGTTTTAATATCCCAAGCAAGTGGTCCTGAGATGGATAAGAGATCTAGTTTAGGCTGAGACAGTGACTAAGTAAGAGAGAATGGCAATAAACAGTTTCCTTGTGGTGTTTGCCTTCAGTTCCTAGCTTGAGTTTCTGTCCTAAGCTCCCATAATTGTGGATTGTGATCTGGCAATATCAGCCAAATAAACCTGATCATGTCCTGAGATGCATTTGTTTAGATAACTTAATCACAACAAGAAACAAGCAAGTTAGATCAAAATGTGGTACACCAAAAGTGATTTTGTTGCTGGGTAAAATGTGGGAATGTTGTTTATTGGAGGAATGTGGAAGACATTAGGGCTCTGGATGGCAAATGCCACAGAAAGCTGCACACAGAGCTTAATCAGCTATTCTTATAGGACTAGGAATATGGAAGTGTTGAAAGTAATGCAGACAGTAGAGCTTGAGGTCATAGTATTTCAGTGGAAAATAGACTCCAGGAAAAGTTTAGCTAGAGGTCATGTGTATAATGTCTTGTCCACAAATAATTCCTATTTTCTCCATTTCCTGAGAAATTGAGTAAGACAGAATTAAAACATAATGGTATGATTTCTTGGACAAAGTACTGATTCTGTTGGGTGTTTATTGCTGAAACTTATTCAGGTCTACAGTGGAAAAGAAACAAGTGGTACAGAAAGAAATGAAAAGTCATTTTTGTAGAGAAAAACAACACTAGATAGTTTCAACTGGCCATGCTGTGATGAAGCAGAGGCAGGAAATTTCAAGAAGTTTAACACTGTTAAAGAGAAGACCCTTCCATACACCCTAATTGTCGTGCTAGAGGCCCCATCCAGTGACTGAGGGAGCTGGATGCAGATATCCACGGTCAGGCCCTGGGTGGAGCTCCGGGAGTCCAGTTGGCGAGAAGGAGGAGGGTTTGTGTGAGCGGGAGTTGTTGGGACCGGAGATGGATGGAATACAGGGACAAGTGGCCAGACAAATGGAAACACATGAACTGTGAACCAATGGCTGAGGGGCCCCCAACTGGATCAGGCCCTCGGAATGGGTGAGACAGTTGATTGGCTTGATCTGTTTGGGAGGCATACAGGCGGTTGGACCGGGTCCTGTGCTCAGTGCATGAGTTGGCTGTTTGAAACCTGGGGCTTGGTAGAGACCCTTGGCTCAGCCTGGGAGGAGGGGGCTAGGCCTGCCTGGGCTGAGTCCACCGGGTCAATCTCAATCCCCAGGGGAGTCTTTGCCTTGGAGGAGATGGAAATGGGGGGTTGGCCGGGAGGTGGAGGGGTGGGAGGAGGGAGAACGGGGGAATCTATGACTGATATGTAAAGTTGAATTATGTTGTAAAATAAAATAAAATAAATTATAAAAAAAAGAGAGAGAAGGCCCTTGTTGGCATTTGAAGCCTAGGAAGGTACCCTAGGGTAAGATTCCATCCATCTAAGCCTACAATATATGGAAGGAATGGGCAACTTGTTTCCTAATCCAAAGAAGCAATGTCTTACAGAACCTGCTCTAACTCTGGTCCAAGCATGGTAGCATCATCACAACGTAGAAGCCAAGTTTGGAGGGATAACCCATATTGTACTGGTTCTGGAAATAGGAAAGATGTAAAATATATAGGTCATAGATTCTTCCTCTGTGGTTTCAGTTCAGCACTGTGGCACCCATTTATGTTTGTCAGAGTCAGAAACCCAGTGAGGATACTGTGAGAGTTCATTGCATGGAGCTGTGAAGATGAAGCCAGTATTGTATTTTGAGATGATAGGATGTTGAGATGCCCAAGCTAAAAGATATCTGCCATGGAGAGCTGCATACAGGGAGTAGGAGTAGCAAGGGAGAGACATGTAAAAACATTTTCATGGAAACAGCTACCTAAACCCTTTGAGAATGAAGCCTCACCTATCTGAAACAGAGCTACAAGATTTGTTGTCTACCCTCACTGTATCCACATTTCATTCTTTCTTTTTGAAAAAAAATTTCTTCTCTCATACAATACATCCCAACTTTTGTTTGCCCTCCTTCCACTCCTCCCAATTCTCTCCACTGCTCCCCTCTTCACCAGATCCACTCCTCCTCCATTTCCCTTCGGGATAGAGCAGATATCCCAGGGATATCAATAGAACCCTCCATAACAAGTTACAATAAGACTAGGCACAAACTATCACATCAAGGCTGGATGAGGCAGCCTAGTAGGAGGAAAGTGTTTCATGACCAGGCAAGGGAGTCAGAGACACCCCACCCCCCACCCCAATCACTCCCACTGCTAGGAGTTGCACAAAGACACCAAGCTACATAATGATAACATATATGCAGAGGACCTGATGCAGACCCCTGCAGGCTCCATGATTGTTCTTTCCATCTCTGTGAGTCCCTATAAGCCCTGCTTAGTGATTTTGTGGGCTGTGTTCTCCTGTGATCTTCTTTTAGTTAGGAAATTTTTTTACTATGAATTTTTTTGAAGATAGTCTCTGGGCCTATTTCTGTTCCTATTATTCGTAAGTTTGGTCTTTTAATAGTGTTCCAAATTTCCTGAATGTTATGTTTCAGATTCAAATTTTTAGATTTAACATTTTCTTTCATTGATATTCCATCTCTTCTATCATACCTTCAAAACCTGAAATTCTCTGTTCCATGTCTTTTTTTTTTTTTTTTTGGTGAATCTTGCCTCTGTAGTTCCTGTTCAAATACCTAGATTTTCATTTCTAGAATTCCTTCAGTTTGCATTGTTTTTCATTGATTCTATTTCCCTTTTCAGGTCTTGAACAGATTAATTTATTTCCATCAACTGTTTGCTTGTTTGTTTGCTTTTTGCTTTCTTTAAGGGATTTGTTAACTTTCTCCAATATTTCATTTATCCTTTTCCTGCTTCCTTTAAGGGATTCATTCCCTTCCTGTATAAGGACTTCTATCATCTTTATGAAGTTGGTCTTAACTTAATTGTGTTTCAACTGTGTTGGAATATTCAGGGCTTGCTGTAGTAGGATAGCTGGAATCTGGTAGTGATATATTGCTCTTGCTGTTGTTGATTGTATTCTTAGGATGGTATCCAGGTATCTGAATTTGAGTTGACTGTGTTTATGTGCCAATTTCTCGGTTTGTCTTTGTTAGATGGGTGTTTTGTTCCTTGGTTTCTATTTACTCTCTGGTCTTCTGGTCTGTGTGACCTATGGATAAACAGGGGTTCTCAACCCAAATAGGGGGCTGGAAATCTTGCAGTAGGTGTGGCACTTTTTCTTGCAGGGAGTATCTGCTCAAGTTTGGGATCGACCAAAGGGAAAAGGGGGAGAGTTTGTTGGTTGTGTAGAGGGGGGACTGAGAGAGTGGGGGAGGTCTGTGGACAGGTGGCCTACATGGACATCTGTCAGATGGTGTGTCTTTTGTTGTGCAAGTAGTCTCCATGCAAGATGGAGGATCCAATGCATAGATTTGGAGGGAGGTAGGACTGGGGGTAGTGTTGAGAGTTATTGAAAGAATGGAGGAGATCCAGAGTTGAGCAGACAATGTTGAATTCTGATGGCTTGCATGGCCTCTTGTCCAGCAGGGAGGCTTTGCCTCAGTTTGCCTACCTATTCTACTAGATGATTGGCTTGTACTTGAGTATAAGATATCCATGTGATTTGGGGGTAGGGACATGACTGTGTAGTTGGCAGCTGAAGGCTTGTAATGGGATTCTGTCTGTGGGAATGTAGGGAGTGTAGAAATTTCATGGGCTGCTGGCCTGCCTACCTGTTCTGGCTGGTGTGACATGGATATCAGCAAGGGATGTCTTCCTTATTTGGGAGCTCGAATACAGAATATTCCTCTTTTTCTAAATGGAAATATATCCTGTGCCATTGTGTGTTGGAAGTCCTTCATTTGTTTCTTGATTTTAAAAGATGTGACAGTCAAGGGTCAGAAGAGACTTTGGACATTTGCACAGTTTGGGCTATTACAGATTGTGAGGATCATTGAACTTAGACTTAATGAATTTTCATTTTTTCCTTTGAATTTATTCTTCTATCATAAAATATATCCTGACTCCAACCTCACCTTGATCCACATCCTCCAGTGCCCTCTTCCACAAATCCCCATTTCCTCAGATCCACTGCTACTCTCTTGCCCTTCAAAAAAGAGCAGGCCTCACAGGGATATTAAACAAACACATGAGAACATGGTGCAATAATATTATGCACAAACCCTCCTATCAAGGCTGGACAAAGTAACCCAATAAAAGGAAAAGAGTCCCAATCACTGACAAATGAGGCAGAACACCATGACTCCTACAGTTAGGACTCCCATAAACATTCCAAGCTAAAGAACCATAGCACTTATGCAGAGGACCTGGGATAGAGCCATGCATGCTCCACAATTGATACTTCAGTTTCTCTGAGCCCCTATGAACCCTGTTTTGTTGATTCTGTGGGTCATATTCTCCTGCTTTCCTCAACCACTTTGGATCCAACAGTACTCACGCCCTCCTTGCACAGGATTCTCAGAGTTCAAGGTAATGTTTGAGTAGGGTTCTCTGCATGTGCTCCCATCAGCCACTGGAGGAAACCTCTTCAATGACAATTGAGATAGGCACCAGTCTATGATTATAGCAGAATATAGTTATGAATCATTTCATTGATTTTTTTTCTTGATTAGATGTATTTGGTACTACCCTAGTTCTCTGAGTCATCCAAGTTTTGGTTGCTGGCCATCCATGCAGTGTCACACATGAGCTTCCTCTCAGAGCATGGGCTTCAAGTTAGATCAGTCATTGGTTGGCCACTACAGAATCTCTCAGTCACCATTGCCCCAGCATATGTAGCAGGCAGGAAAAGTGTGGGTCTAATGTTTTGTGGCTGGCTAATGTTTTGTCCCAGTCCCACCACTGGGAGCCTAATGTGTTTACAGAAGATGGCTGGTTCAGCTTCCATATTCTTAATTACTAGAAATCCTCACTAGGGTCATCCTAATAGCTTTCAGGAAGTTTTTGCTGTACTGTTTCCATGTCTCCTGCTAAGAGGTCCCCTATTGCAGTCATCTCTCATTGTCTTCTCCCACTCTGTTCATTCCTTACTCACCTGATCCTTCCTGTTCCCATCCCAACCTGCCTCCAGTGCACTCACAATCTATTTCCTCTATTTCCTTCCTAGAGGAAAGCCATGCATCTCCCCTAGAGAAGTTTTTGTTACTTAGCCTCTCTGCATCTATGAATTGTACTGTGATTAACAGTGGTTACTGTGATTGTACTTTATTTAACTACTAATATCCACTTATAAGTGAGTATACATAGCATGTTTGTGTATGTGCTTCTGGGTTGCCTCACTCAGAATAATAAAGAACTCAAGAAACTAGACAACAACAAACCAAATAATCCAATTATATTGGGCTACAGCTCTAAACAGAATTCTCAGTAGAGGAATCTAAGGTGGCTGAGAGGCACTTGAAAAAAATGTTCAATATCCTTAGCCATTGGGGAAATGCATGTCAAAACCACTTTGAGGATTCTTCTTATATCTGTCAAAATGGTTAAGATCAAAAAGACAAGTGACAGCTAGTGCTGGCAAGGACATAGAGGAAGGAGATTCATTGTTGTTGCAAGTGCAAACTTGTATAGCAACTGTGGAAGTCATTATGCAATCATCAGAAAATAGGGAGTCAATCTCCCTCAACACCCAGCTATATCACTTTTGGGCATATACCCAAATGATATGTCTCCATCCTACAACAAAGACACTTCCTCAACTATGTTCATAGTGGCTTTATCCATAATAGCCCAATACTGTCATGTCTGTTAGAGATTGTTTTGATTGATGATTGATATTAGAAGGCTCTTCCACTTGGGGTGGCATGGGAAGGCTCCTCTACAAATGGTGATAATATCACTAAGAAAGTGTGCCTGGGCTAAAAAGTAGAGCTAGCTGAGCATGAGATACTGATTAGACAAGAGAGAGAGCCAGGAACAATCTTGGCCCATGGGTTTGGTTTTGCTTGATTTTCTAGTCTGATCTTCCAAAATGATGGAGTATGATCTGACATAATCAGCCAAATAAATGCATTCATTACCTGAGGTTTTTTTGTGTATGTTTTAGATGATTTAATCACAGAAGGATAAAAGTAAGTTTTAAAAAAAAATGGAACAAAAAAGTTACTTTGTTGCTAGATAGAACCTGGGAGTGTTGTCTTTTGGAAGAATGTGGAAGATTTATCAAGACATTAGGTGGCAAAAGCCATAGAAAGTTGTACACAGAACTTAATTGTCTGTTCTTTTAGGACCAGGAAATGGGAATGTTAAGAGGAATGGCAGTAAGTGTAGTTTGAGATCATAGGATTTCAGTTGGAAATATGTAGACTCTATAAAAAAATTAAGCTAGAGGCCATTTCTATAATATTTTGGCTCCAAAGTCTCTCTTATTTTGCCTATGCTCTGGAAATATAGTAAGGCAGAAATAAAAATTAATGGGCTAATTCCTAAAATGGAATATTGAATCTGTTGGGTGGTTATTAGTGATGACTGATTCATGTCTACAGTAAAAAGGAAATAACACGTGGGGCAGAAATAAATGAACATGAAAAGGTAGTTTCAGAGAGCAGTCAAGTATTGAAACAGGCTGGAATTTTCAAGGAGTTTATCACCATTATAGAGAAAGCCCTTGCTATAGAATTGAAGCCTAGGAAGGTACCCTAAGGGAAAGACCCTCTGCTGCTAAACATTCAAATTATGGAAGGAGTAAAAGTGATTCCTAGTCACAGTAAGCAACTTCATACAAGACCTGCTGCACCTGTGGTCCAAGCATGTTAGTGTCCATCCCAATTAAGAAGTCATACTTTGCAGGATCACCCAACATGTACTGGTCCTGGAAACAAGAAAAGGTCAAAATTTAAGGTCACAGACTGTTACTCTGTGGTTACTGTCCAGCATTATTGTCAGCCTTCTTGTGGGCATCTATGGCAGAGTCAGAAAGCCAATGAGCACACTGTAAGAGTTCACTGTATGAAGCTGTGAGGTTTGAAGCCTGGTGTTGTCAGTTTTTTTGTTTTTTATTCTTTACTCTTTTGGGTGTCAGCCACTCAGCTCTCAAATAAATCACACACAGAGGCTTATTCTTTCTTATAATTGCCCAGCCTTACCTTGACTTGTTTCTAGCCATCTTTTCTTAACTTAAATTTTCACACCGACGATTGCCCCTGGGCTTTTATCTTCTGTAGCATGAATCTTCAAAGTTCTTATTAATAAAATCAGACCCGAGCCAGGTATTGGGGTAAATGCTGGAAGGTCAGAGAAATAGAACAAGCCACAGCGATCTCACCTTGCCGGATCCTCAGCTGGTCTTGCTTCCTCAGACTGGAAGCCTCTATGTCCTCATATCCGAATGACTCTCAGCTGAACTGCTGCTGCTAGAGGCCTGAATGCTTAACCAGGCCAAATGCTTCTCCAGGCCAAATGCCTCTCTTGGGCAAATGCCTCTCCAGGGCAAATGCCTCTCCAGGGCAAATGCCTCTAGTTTCTGGTCCTCATGCCTTATATACCTTTCTGCTTTCTACCGCCACTCCCTGGGTTTGAAGACTTGCTTTCTGGGATTAAAGGCGTGGGTCACCATGCTTGGGTGTATCCTTGAACACATGAATTTCTGCCTCTGGAATGCCAGGATTAAAGGCGTATGCTACCACTGCCTAACCTCTATGTTTAATATTGTGGCTGTCCTGTTCTCTGACCCCAGATAAGTTTATTAAGGTACACAATATTTTGGGGAACACAATACCACCATATTCTTCCTCTATTCTATACACCTTTCTTTACTTTTTACTCTGTGGCTTGCTGTGTAGCTGGGTGGTTGGCTCCTGGTGTCCTCTGCTTTTCTTGCTCCTCCTTCCTTTTTCCTACCAGATTTATCCTCCCATTTATTCTCTCTGCTTGCTAGCCTCACCTATCCTTTCCTACCAAGCTATTGGTTGTTCAGCTCTTCATTAGACCAACCAAATATTTTAGACAGGCTTTAGAAGTATCACAGCTTCACAGAGTTAAACAAATGCAACATAAAAGAATGCAATACATCTTTGCATCATTAAAACCAAAGTTCCACAGCACAAAGAAGTATAACACATCTTAAAATATTATACAACAGCCTGAGTTGCATTTTGGGATCACAAGATATTGAGATACCTAATCTATAAGATGTCTTCCATGGAGACCTAGCTGCATATAGAAAGTAGCAGTAACCAAAGAAAGAGATGTATGAGAAATTTCAGGGATAGGGCCATGTAAGCCCTTTGAAACTGAAGCCCTATGCATCTGAGACAGAGATACAGGACTTGATGTTTGTCCTGCTGTGTTTCAGTCTTGCCTTGGTCCAATCTTCCCTTACTATGTCTCCATTTATCTCTTTTGGAATGTGAATGATATTCTGTGACATTGTATGTTGGAAAGATCTAACTTCATTTCTGATTTTACAAGATGTTCCTGTCAAGAGATTACTTTGAGTTTCAGAAGAGACTTTGTACATTTGAACAGTGTTAGCACTGTTGCAGACTATCACAATCAAGGACGTGACTAAATGCGTTTTCTTCATGGATGACCATGAGCCTATAGTGACCTGTGTTAGAATGTAGTTGATTGAATGATACACCTCCCAGACAGGATGATGTATTTGAACATGTGTCTCTCCTTGGTGACTTTCTTTCCATTGATTGTAAATCCTTTAGTAGGAGAAACCCTGTCTCAAAAAGCAAAAAACAAACAAAAAAAAAAAACAAACCTTTAGTAGGAGGGGATCTTCTGAATGAAATTCCTCATTGTGGGTGTGATATGAGTCTCTATAGCCTCAACCCATTCCCTGTTCTTTGTGTATACTGTGTTGTGGTTGAATCTAGTCAGCCAGCTTCCTTGTTTTGTCATTCCTTCATTGCTGTATTGACTCTAACTCTAAATCACAGAAGATAGAGTAGAAACATTTGGTATTCAGGGCTACAGCAGTTTTTTAGCCTGCTGTTTTATTTCTTTTGTTTATTTTTGAAGACAAGTTTTGTCTGTATAGCCCTGGCTGTCCTGGAAGTACACCTCTATACACCAGGCTGACCTCAAACTCAGAGATCTCTTTGACTCTGGCTCCCAAGTTCTATGATTAACAGTGGGCCAATATTCCTGGGTTTTTTGTTTGTTTGTTTTTCTGTTATTGAGTACTGGAACCAGAATGTAGGTTTTTGTAGATGTCAGGCATATGATGCTGTAGTGAGGTTCATCCATATTTTGAAATTTAAAATTTGACAGAAGGTTCATTCTGTTTTCCAGGATGGCATGTATTCATGACATTAATACTGCCTGAGCCTTCTGACTCATTGTATTGCAGGTGTATGAACTCCTTCATGTATGTTGTGTATGCTTTGAATTTTTTAAGTGAATATGAATATTTTACTTGTATGCATGGATATGCACCACATGGGTGCCTGGTCCTCATAGTGATCTCAGAATCCCTGAACTTGGAATAGTAGATAGTTTTAATTCTCCCATATAAGTAGTGGCAATTGTGCCCACCTATATGCAGGGACATCAAGAGCTCTTTACTACTGGGCTATCTCCTGCCCTGTGTTGATTATTTATACTCAACATATATATTGCTAATGTTTTCATCTATCCTTTTATAACAGTTTAAACACACAGTGCCTTTCAGTGTAATATGATTGATGTTACAGTTTTAATTGAGATGCTGCAGGTTTCTGAAGATGAAAACCAACTAGAAAGGAATACATGACTCTTTGCAGGAACTTCAGTAAAAACCTCTGAGTTCGTTCTTTTTTTATTGTTTTACTGATTTTTGCATGGGAGACAGGGTCTTTATATGTACTTCTGGCTGTCTTGGACCTGATTCCATAGACTAGGCTGGCATTCAACTCAGAGGGAGATATATCTGCCTCTGCCTTCTGAATGTTGGAGTTAAGGCGTGAGCCAATACACATAGTTTGTCCATCTTATTTTTCTTTTTTATGGTTAGTAATTTCTCATACAATTTCTCTCATGTGCACTCTGTACTGTTAATCAGTTTCCTTGTCTCTCTATGTTTGTCAATAGACACTTCTCTTACAAACGGTACAGAAATGACAGATGTGAACTTCCTATTCAGTTTCCTTCTAAAGTGACTTGGTGATTACATTATAATCATGTAAATACATGTCTATGTCATGAAATAAGTGTGGGGGAGACCAGAATTATATGACTATACTGTCAAAGAAGTATACATTTACAATGTTGTCAGTATCATGTTTTCAATTATACACCTGTATGGGATATTTTAGAATGCAGTGACCTATGACGATGTGCGTATTGACTTTACTTGGGAAGAGTGGACTTTGCTGAATCCTTCCCAGAAGAATCTCTACAAAGATGTGATGCTCGAGACCTACAGGCACCTCACTACTATAGGTAAGACTAAATTTTCCTTCATATTTTAAAATAAAGGGACAGCAAGTACTTGATTATTGATGCTCTTCTATAATTTGATTGAAAAAGATGAATGATGTGATTAAATCAGGCATGGCTCTAAGGTTCACTGAGCATGGTAAGTCAAATTTTGCACACTGTTCAATAATATAACATACATTTTCTGGAACTATATTTTAGGATACAATTGGGAAGACCATAATATTGAAGAACATTGTCAAAATTCTAGAAGACATGGAAGGTAATTTTTCATGTGCAACCTGATACAAATGTTCCCCTAAAGAAGATGTAATATGTCCTGTAGGTTTTAAGTAAAAGCAACATTTAAAAAAAAGCACCACTTAAAGTACATTGATAATTAGTAAATTCTCACACAACCACATATCTCAATTTTAGGTAGGTGAATTGCATTTGCAAGGTATGCTTTTAAGAAAGAAGTCAAGGAAACAATGCCTTAACTGATATCACAATTTGAATCATAGCAATATTAGAGCTATGCTGTAGAACTGTCTGTCCATTTCTTTCATACCACTTACATTACAAAATGTATACACATTGAAGATGTGATAAGTATATCTCCAAAACCTTCTAACAAGCAAACAGTCCATAGTAAATCTGGCATTACACATGTATTTGTTGTGACTCTGCTGTTTAGTGAGATGGGCAGTTAGAGTCAAGAGTCAATGCAGTTGTATAGAAATCTTAATCCCTGTACCACATGTCTATGAGGACAGAAAGTAAAACTGAATTCACTGTGGAAATCTTTTATTTCTTTCTTCCATTCCTAGGTATATCATATGCCACTCTGGATACAAGCCATATGAGCATAGGGATATGGAAAGACATAACATACATCTTTCTCAGAACAATTAGAAGATATGAATCAGTTCCCAGTTTGAGTACTCTTGTTGAATTTGATTCAAGTATACACGTAATTATTTTTCCAGTTTCATTGTTAAGACATCATCAAACACTGCACTAAAACCCTGTGAGAACGAGGATTATGTAAATATTTGTTTGTCCTAATTCACTTAGGAAATGTAGTATGACTCACAGTACAGGAAAATTGACGAATGCCATAAGGATGGTAAAGCTCTGAGTTTTTCCAGTTTTCTTGACACATGTGAAAATTCTCATATAGAAAAAAGGTTCTGCAAATGGGAATCTTGTAATAAAGGATCTTACCATCAAAGAGGCAAAACTGCTCTTAATGAAGGGAAACAATATGAGTGTAAATACAGTGATAAAACCTTATGATCTAGTTCTTTGCAATTGCACCATATTGTAAAATTATTTAATACACATATAAAGATTCAACAGTCAATTGAATGTGTTAAAACTTTTACATGTTTCATTATCCTTGTAGGCAAGAACGAAGTCAAAACAGAGAGAGACCTTCTGTACATACTCAATATGTTAAGGCCTTTGCATTTCCTGGAAATATTGAACTGCCTGAAAGAACAAATACTAGTGAGAATCCTTATGAATGCAATCAACCTGTTAAAGCCTTTTCATATCATGGTCATCTTCAAAACCATGAGAAAGTACACACCAGAGAGAAACTCTGTGAATGTAATCAGTGTGATAAAGCCTCTGCAAAATACAGTCATCATCAAAGGCATGAAAGAACACATACTGGAAAGAAACCTTTGGAATGTGATTATTTTGGTAAAGCTATTGCACAGCACAGCAATCTTGAAAGTCAAAGAAGAACACTTACTGGGGAGAAACCTTATGAATGTAAGCAATGTGGTCAAGCCTTTTTATGTCACAGTGCTCTGCAATGTCATATAAGAACACATACAGGGGAGAAACCCTATGAATGTAGTCAGTGTGGTAAAGCCTTTGCACATCCCAGTACTCTTCTAGTGCATAAAAGAATCCATACTGGAGAGAAACCTTATGAATGTACTCAGTGTGGAAAAGCCTTTGCAGATCAAAGTACTCTTGAAAGGCATAAAAGAACACATACTGGAAACAAACCCTTTGCATGTAATGACTGTGGTAAAGTCTTTGCACAATATAATAATCTTCATAGTCATAAAAGAATACATACTGGGTACAAACCTTTTGAATGTAAGCAGTGTGGTAAAGCCTTTGCACGATACAGTCATCTTCAAAGGCATGAAAGAACACACACTGGAGAGAAACCCTATGAATGTAATCAGTGTGGTAAAGCCTTGGCAGATCAAAATAGTCTCCGAGTCCATGAAAGAACCCATACTGGAGAGAAACCCTTTGTATGTAATCAATGTGATAAAGCCTTTACAAGTCGTAATCGTCTCCAAATACATGAAAGAACCCATACTGGAGAGAAACCCTTTGTATGTAGTCAATGTGGTAAAGCCTTTGTATGTCACACTGCTCTTCAAAGTCATAAAAGAACACATACTGGAGAGAAACCCTATGAATGTAATAAATGTGGTAAAGCCTTTGCAAAGTACAGTCATCGTCAAAGGCATGAAAGAATACATACTGGAAAGAAACCTTTTGAATGTAATGATTGTGGTAAAGCCTTTGCACAGCACAGTAATCTTCAAAGTCATAAAAGAACACATACTGGGGAGAAACCCTATGGATGTAAGCAATGTGATAAAGCCTTTGTATATAACAGTGCTCTTCAATGTCATATAAGAACACATACAGGGGAGAAACCCTATGAATGTAATCAGTGTGGTAAAGCCTTTGCACATCCTAGTACTCTTCAAGTGCATAAAAGAATCCATACTGGAGAGAAACCTTATGAATGTATTACTTGTGGTAAAGCCTTTACACGTCTCAGTATTCTTCATATTCACATAAGAACCCATACTGGAGAGAAACCCTATGAATGTCATCAATGTGGTAAAGCCTTTAAAGATCAAAGTACTCTTCAAAATCATAAAAGGACCCATACTTAAGAGAAACCATATTAATGTTAATGATTGTGGTAAAAACCTTTGCATGCCTCAGTACTCTTCAAATGCATAAAAGCACATGTACTGGAAAGTAGCCCTGTGTATGTAATCAATTTTGTAAAGCCTTTGTATGTCACAGTAGTCTTCAGAGGCATAAAAGAACACTTATTGGAGAGGAAACCTATAAATGTAATCAATCAGTGCAGATAAGCTTTTTTATGTCACAATTGTCACTGAAAGTATGAAAGAAACTATACTGCAGAGAAACCCTGTTTATGTAATTAGTGTGATTAATCCTTTCTATGTCATAGTACTCTTGAAATGTCTAAAAGAACATACTGTAGAGCAACTCATTGAATGCAATCAGTGTGGTAAAACCTTTGCATGTGTCAGTAATCTTCAAAATAATGAGAAAAAAAATCAAATTGCAGAGAAACCCTGTAAATGTAGTCAGTGTGGTAAAGTTTTGCACTTTAAACAAGAGTAAAGCTTTTTGTGTGCAATCTGTCTCTTAAAGCCTTGGGATATTGCAATAATTTTTAATGACCTGGAAAGCTATTGAGGCCTTTTTTAAATAATTTTTAATTAAAATGTCTTTCTTTCCTTTTATATACCATGCCCTGCTCCCCCTCCTTCCCTTTCTACCACTTCCGCCACCTCCTCCATCCCAAATCCATCCACTCCTCATACAGGGTAAGCCCTCTCTTCAGTAGTCAGCACAATTTGGTGCTGGACCTAGCCCTTCCCCCTCTGCATCAAGGCTGAATAAGGCATCCCACCATAGGCAATGGCCTCTAAAAAGGCAGTGCGTGTGCCCAAGATAATTTCTGGTCCCATTGCCTGTGTACTGAGAAACATATCAAGCCACATAACTGTCACCCATATTCAGAGGGTGTAGTGCAGTCCCATGTAGGCTTCCCACTTGTCAGACCCAGAGTCCATGTACTCCCACTAGGTTGGGTCAGCTATCAATGTGTTTTTTATGTCATGATGCTGACACCCCTTCCCTTTGCTCCTATAAGCCTTCCTCCCTCTTTTCAACTAACCTCCAGGATCTTGGCCAAGTGCTTGGTTGTGGGTCTCTGCATCTGCTTCCATCAGTCACAGGATGTATGTGCTATGATGACAATTAAGGTAAACACCAATCTGAGAGCAGAGGAAGACAAGTTCAAGTACCCTCTCCACCATTGCTATGAGTCTTAGCTGGGGACAATCTTGCTATTTCCTGGAGTTTTCCCTAGCTACAAATTTCCTCCCATCCCCTTAATGATACACTCTGTCAACATATCTCTTTCATTGCTCTCCCTCCCCATGTGTCCCCCAACTCAGCCATCCTAAGCCCTCATTTTCCCACCTATCTCCTCTTCTCAACTATCCCCTTCCTGTTTACCCTGGAGGTCTTAACACTTTGCCCTTCCTGTAGCAATCCATGTTTATCCCTCTTGGGTCCTCTTCTTTACCTAGCTTCACTGGTTTTGTAGATTGTAGCCTATTTATCCTTTGCTTTGCCTCTAATATTTACTTACTAGTGAGTATATACCATGTTTGTCTTTCTGGATTTAGGTTACCTCACTCAAGACGATTATTTCTAGTTCCATTTATTTGCCTACATATTTCATGAAGAAATGACTATATGTGTTTGTAGGCTTTCTACATTTTGTGTTGTTGTTGAATTCTAACTTTAAGACATGGTGGTCCAATAAGATAGAGGGGGGTTATACCAATTTTTTTGTATCTGTTGGTATTTGTTTTGTTACCAACTATGTGGTCAATTTTTTATAAAGTTCCATGGGGTGCTGAGAAAAATGTGTAGTTTTTGTTTGTTTGTTTGAATGAAGTATTCTGTAGATTCCTGTTAGGTCTATCTGAGTCATAACATCTGCTAGTTCCCTTATTTCTCTGTTAAGATTCTGTCAGGCAGGCTTGTTCAGTGGTGAAAGAGGGGTGTTGAAGTCTCCCACTGTTAGTTTGTGGGTTTTGTTGTCATTTAAGCTTTAGTAATTTTTTTTTTTTAACAAATGTAGGTGCCCTTGTATTTGCGGCATAAATGTTCAGAATTGAGACTTCATCTTGAGGGATTTTTCCTGTGATGAATATGAAATGTGCTCCATCTCTTTTGATTGATTTTAGCTTGAAGTCTATTTTGTTGTATATTAGGATAGCTACACCAGCACCTTTCTTAGTTACATTTGATCAGAAAATCTTTTCCCAACCCTTTACTCTGAGGTATTATTTGTCTTTGTGGTTTTGGTGTTTTTTGTATGCAGCAGAAGGATGGATTCTGTTTTTGTATCCATTCTGTTAGCCAATGTCTTTTTATAGTAAAATTTAGTCCATTGATAATTAACGTAAATTGATGACCAGTGATTTTTAATTCCTGTTTGTTTGGGGTTTTTTTTGGTGGTATTATGTGTGTGTTTTCCTTCTTCAGGATTTACTGGTGTGAGATTACGTATTGCCTGTGTTTTGGTGTTTCAGATAACTTCCTTGAGTTGGAGGTTTCCTTCTAGTACTTTTGTAGGGCTGTATTTGTGAATATCTAATGTTTAAATCTAGTTTTTTCATGGAATATCTTGTTTTCTCCATCTGTGGTGATTGAAAGCTTTGCTTGGTATAATAGTGTGTGCTGGCATCCATGGTCTCTTAGTATCTTTAGAATGTCTGTACTAGATCTTCTGGCTTTTGGAGTTTCCATTGCAAAATTGGGTGTAATACTGAGAGGTCTGCCTTGTTACTTGACCTTTTTCTTTTGCTACTCTCAATATTCTTTCTTTATTCTGTATGTATAGTGCTTTAAGTATTATGTGTCAAGAGAAATTTTTGTGATCCAGTCTATTTGGTGTTCTGTATGATTCTTCTCCCTTCATAGGCATATCTTTCTTTAAGTAGGTAAAGTTTTCTTCTATGATTTTGTTGAATATACTTTCTGTGACTTTGAACTAGACTTGTTCTCCTTCTACCCTTATTATTTGTACGTTTGTTCTTTTCATGGTTTCTCAGATTTCCTTGATGTTTTTTGTTAAAAATTTGGTGGATTTAACATTTTCTTTAACTGATGAATCTATTTCTGCTATCATATCTTTAGTGCCTAAGAATCTCTCTTCCATTTTTTGTATTCTGTTGGTTAGCTTGCCTCTGTAGTTTCTGTTTGTTTACTCAGATTTTCCTTTTCCTTAATTCCCTCAGTTTTTGTTTTCTTTATTGCATCTCTTTCAATTTTCAAATCTTGAACTGTTTCCTTCACCTGTGTGATTGTTTTTTTCTTGGATTTCCTGACTTTAAGAGATTTTTTATTTCATCCATTTTTTGGTTGTCTTTTCCTTCATTTCTTTTAGGGATTTTTTCCATTTGTTTTTGGGCCTCTATCATCTTCATAAAGTTGTTTTTAAGGTTTCTTTCTTTCAGATCATCTGCTTTGGGATGTTCAGGTCTTGCTCTTGTGGGATCACAAGGATGTGGTGGTGCTACATTGTTCTTTGTTTTCTAATTTGTTCTTACACTACCGTCTATCCATTTCTTCCTTTAATCCATAAAGGTACAGCTCTAGGTCACTCTTCTTCCAGTTGGTGCAGGAGAGGGTCTGTGGCTCCTGTAGTTGCTCTTCTTCCCATTTGGTGTAGGAAGGGCATAAGGCTCTGGTGTTCTCCTGAATTAGTGCAGGGGGCCATATGGCTCCAGTGGCCTCTGTTGCTGTTAGGGGATGTTTTGGAAGGTGGTGGTGGGGAGGAGCCTGCTGGCCTATCTCTTGAATTGCACTGGCTGATGGGAGGGGGCTAGAGAACTGTTCTGACTATTCTAGAGGGTGGGCCTTACCTGTTCCCAATTGGTAGGCATATGACATTGATGGTCCATTGTGCCACTGGAGATTGTTACCTTGGTGAGAGAGGGCTTCTTATAATAAAGTATTTGAAAAGATTAGCCAACACACTTATAATCAGTTTCACAAGAGTATTTATTCTGTAGAAAAAAAAAATTGGACAATGTTAACAATCTGATTAAGCATTATGATGATCAGTTTTATGTTACTTGCACCAGCAAGCTCATGGAGAAAAATAAATTTCTAACTATATGAAGCTGTATGTGTAGTGTTAAAGGGCCAGGAAAAGAAATGCACCCTGTGTATATGTAACCAACCCTCTTATTCAATAAGAAACACAGAGCCAATGTAAAGATAAAAACCCAAGAGGTCAGAGCTAAGAGCCTTACCTGCCTGCTGCAGGTAGCCTCTTCAGCCAAGAGACCTCTCCAAAAAGGAGCTACTTCCTGTGTGTTTGTCTTTATAAAGACTTCCTGTTCTGCCTTCTCATTGGTTGTAAACCCAACCACATGACCATCTCGTCACTGCCTGTCTATAGGTCACTCCAGGTCTTCTGTGGTTGGTATTGAGATTAAAGGTGTGTGTCTCCAATACTGGCTGTATCCTTGAACACACAGAGATCTACCTAGTTCTGCCTACCAAGTGCTGGGATTAAAGGCATGTGCCTCCTTCAGCAAATCCTACCAGGGTGCACCACCACAACTGGCTTTCACTATGCCTTGCTAATAGCTCTGACCCCCAGGCAACTTTATTTATTAACATACAAATAAAATCACAATTCAGTACAAATAAAATATCACCATAACTCTGTCCCTGAAACTGGAGCCAAAGAAATACACAGTGACCATGAAACAAGAGCAAAAGAAACACACTTCATTCTTGAATCCAAGTCAGTGGAAAAACACCCTGATCCTGAAAAAAGACCCAAATGATTAAAAGGGAGCAGTGAAAGAAATACACTTTGGCTATGAAACCAGAGCCAAAGAAACACACTCTACCCTTGACCAAGTGAGCACAAACCAACCAATTCCTTAGCTTGAATCCAACCAATCCCTGAGCACAAAATCCAGCTGATCTCTGAATGTGTTCAATTTCAGGGATTGATGTCTGACCAATTCCCACCCTGAAAATGTTCTCCCTGGCAAAACTCTGCCCCTAAGAATTGATATAGAAGGGTTGTTCAGTTGACAACTGCTCTTTTCCATCCAGGCAGTCAGTCATTCTGCTGGATTCCTCCCTCATAAATAAATCCCATGAATAACTTTTTGGTGAAGACCTTTTGCAAGAGTAGATCAGAAACTCACTAGTGGATTAGAGCAAAGAAGCAATGGACACCTGCTGGAAAACTCCCTTAATGGAGTGGAGTAGAAGTAACAACTTTTCCCTGGAGACTACTATGTTTCTGCAGCAGTTTCCCCCTTACTTAACTGGAGCAGAGAAGTAACAATTTGGGCTAGAGATGAGAAGAAATGGACATTTCTGCTGGGAAACTGCATTGGGGAATGGAGCGGAGCAGCAGTGGACATCTCTTCTGGGAAACACTCTTAGCAGAGTAGAGCAGAGCCCAGCTGTAATGGCAGGAGATAGACATTAAATTATTCTTCTACACTGATTTGCGATTTCGCATTAGTGGCACTGGGATTACCTGATACCTACAAGGGAAGATGAAACTTTGCAAAGCTATAGCATGAGATTACCTCCATTTGCCAAGACAGATCATTTGGGGCCTCTCTGTTTGAAAGAATTATCAGTAGCTGGATTGTCAGAAACCTAACAGTTTAATGGTCACTTTAATTATGTGGGATTTGTGAAGGCTCTGTTAATTTCTATACACATAGAATTATGGGTAGTTGGGTAACATTGGTCAAGATCACACTTTTCCTGGCTGAGTTTCCTTTGGTCTTTTGATTAAAAGTTTACTATGTTTTTCTGCTTTTGTTCTTGGCTTTTTCTGTCTCCTTTATTCTTTAACAAATGTTGTACATAATCTTGATAGTTGTAGCTTGTAGTAAAAATAGAAGTCACATGGTATCACTATGTGTATTATATTTTCATAATCTTATTGAGCATTCTGAGTGTTTCCACTTTGCATGTAGCATTGGAATCAGGAATCCTATGATAAATTGTTAAGAATTTTCTTTGGATTGTATTCAATTCATGCTGCAAATTTACCTTACATAACCTCTTACTATTGATGCATCATGTTATCATGGATCATTTATTTAGATCTTTGCTTATTCAGGTTTTGTTGTTAATCCATGAAAGACTTTTATTGGGTAAAAAGTACTCTGTGGCTGGGCAATTATCACAGCATGTATTCTTCTTGGGGATGACCAGAGTTAATATCCCAATATCTAAGCTGGGAGCCCCATAACCATTTGCTACTCCAGATCCAGAGGATCTGACACCTTTTCTTGTATGTCACCTGTATATACATGGAAGGCATTCTCTTTCATACACAAACACATACAAAATGAGGGGATAAACTAGTTTTCAAAAGTTCTTGTGACTCATAAAGCAAATTGAGCAAAACAATTTGCTTTAAGTGTATAAAACAAATCATACACTGTTCCTTTAAAAATCTGTTATCTTGCATTTGGTTTGGAAATGTTTTTATTTTCTCACTTGTAGAATATTATTTTAAATTGTCTTGCTTTTGTTTATGCTGTGGGACATTTGTTAATGATGCAAAAATGTCTGATATTCTTTTATATTCCATTTGTTTAACTTTGAAACTGTGACACTTGCCTAAAACACTTGATTAGTTTAATAAAGAGCTGAGTGGCCAATAGCTTGATAGGAATTAATGGGCTGAGCTAGCATGTAGAGACTATATGTAGAACAAGAAATGTGGCAGGAAAATAAGAAAGAACAAGGAGAGGAAGATGCAAGGGCCAGCCACCCAGGCACACAGTCAGTCTTTGAGTGAGAGTGAAAGTGAAATTTACAGAAGAGAAACAAAAGCCCAGAGGCAAATGGTAGATGGGATAAGTTAAGAAAAGCTGGCAAGAAACAAGACAGCTAATGTCAGATGTAGCATGAATCTTAAAGTCTTATTAATAAAATCAAACCCAAGGCCAGTTATTGGGGTAAATGCTGGAAGGTCAGAGACACAGAATAAGCCACAGCTATCTCACCTAGCCGGATCCTCAGCTGGTCTTGCTTCCTCAGACTGGAAGCCTCTATGTCCTCATATCCAAATGACTCTCAGCTGAACTGCTGCTAGAAGCCTGAATGATTAACCAGCCCAAATGCTTCTCCAGGCCAAATGCCTACCCAGGCCAAATGCCTACCCAGGCCAAATGTCTCTCCAGGGCAAATGCCTCTCCAGGGCGAATGCCTCTAGTTTCTGGTCCTCACGCCTTATATACCTTTCTGCTCTCTGCCACCACTCCCTGGGATTAAAGGCTGGTTTACTGGGATTAAAGGCGTGTGTCACCACGCCTGGCCATTTCCAATGTGGCCTTGAACTCACAGAGATCCAGAGGGATTTCTGTCTCTGGAATGCTAGGATTAAAGGCATATGCTACCACTGCCTGTCCTCACGTTTAATATTGTGGCTGTTCTGTCTCTGACCCCAGATAAGTTTACTAAGGTACAAAATATTTTGGGGAACACAATACCACCACAGTCAGACATTTCTAATTAACAATAATACTCCATGTGTGATTTATTTGGGACCTGGGTGGTAGGCCCACAAAAGAGCAAAAATGACCAACAACACTCACTCTCATGTAGCCTTACAGGCAATTATCAACCATATGAAACAAAATGGTGCCTAAGTGATCCCAATGAATATCATTTACCTTATTATAAGTGAATGAGTTCCTTTTAGTAATTAAAACTATTTTCTACAAAGTTAAAACATCAGAAAGCTTCAAGGAAATATCTGCAATTTTTGTGAGACCTCTCTCCTTGCCCAAATCACTTTCTATTATTGGCAAAGGACAGAACTGGAGTGCACAGGATTTATTGCTGGCCAGTGATTTCCAGGGGTGTAATTTTAATTAGGATCATATCGTTCTAGTTTAAGGGGCTATACTATGTACGTGTAGGTATGACTTCTTTCTTGTTTGGTCAGTGGTGCCATGTATGTTTTTGATTTTGTGAATTGTCATCTAAATTTATTTTTGTTCTTCTAAAAATGATGAATCCTCAACATTCTTTTCAGAAAATTTACTATATTATGTTAGTATTTACTATATTATGTTCAGATTTTGTTAGTTTAGGAACTTTCTGTGGAGAGAATGTTTTAGATTCCTCTTTTTTATCTTAGAGGCCAACTGCTCCTCATTTTTTTACATATGTGTGTTTTCCAGTTGCCACTATCTTCATGTTTGGGTTTTTGCTGTTTAAGTGATTGATATGGTTAATATAGTGGTTTTGTGTTTTTAAAATCTTCTCATATATTGCCGCGGACTGGGTCTCAGTCGGGTCACAAGACCGAGGGAGAACGGGGTGAAGGTACTCAGGATAAGTGGGATTCGGCGAGTGACAGACAGACACAGACACCAGAGTATGCTGTGAAACTGCTGCAATTTTACTCAGACCAAGCAGTGAATTTTATACAGTGATTTGAGGAAACATGGCAATCAGCCAGTAGGGTGTTAGACATAGAATTAACAATATAGTCACACAATTTTCTCAGAATGATTAACAGATCTCATGAGTACATACTCTATTTCTTCTTTTGTGGTTCCTCATCCAAACAGAAAACATTACAGCCCTAGCTGAAGTTTTTCTTCCACATAATCATTGAACCTCTGTTCCGTATCAAAATTAAACCCTTCCCACCATCATTCTAACCAAGGTTTCATTTGTGTGAAAATATTTAACCTTTGCCTGTAAGTGAGAAGGCACCAGGGGGGTTGGGACCTAGCTATTTTTTCCATGAACTGTAACTTATGCCATTGTGTTTTCATACTATTATGATTCACCCATTGGTTCCCATGTTTATCACAAGCTCCCGTAAAGGGCAATGGCTCCAAATAATTATTATATCTAGAATTAAAGTTAGGGGGTTGCCACCACCGACCCTTGATGAGAAACTCTATTTGTCCCTGGATAATTCTTGTAGGAATGGCTAATTTCTGTAACTGCTTCCTTGTAGCTGCTGTTGGCTCCCGCGTGTGTGGATTGCTTATGAGTTCCTGGACTTTTACTTTCATTCACTCTTCGCTAGAATCTTCGTCCCTCTGAGTCATAAGTTCTTTTTGCTCTAAATCATTCATAAATTCCCCCAAACTTCTAGGACCCTCTAACTGTTGGCCTAAAAGCTTGAATCATAGGTGGGGGTATTGAGGCCACTTCTCTTTATGGGGCACATCAGCAACATTGAGAGCTAACCTCCTGAAATCAATACACAAGGAAATAGCAATAGTCACAGCTGCAAAGAAAAAAAGGCAGAGTGCCAGCCAGCCTCTGCAAACAGATTTTGCGTGGTTCCGTGTAGCCTGGCACCATGATTCGGGCTGATAGGGAAGGGGTCGCCGGGGGCATAGACCCGAGGGCCGCGAACCCCCCTTTCCCACGTGACCACCTCATCCAAGGCATTTGTCACGCAGGCGACACCATCGTGGGTGTGGCAATATATTATTGTCTCTGTCTTAATTAGCTTTAGTTCTCAACCTGATATAGCAAAATTTAGCAGTGGAGTGCCACTTTACACAGGAGATACTGTTTACATGCTCCACAGAATTAACTCCAGATGGATGCTAAACCTAAATGTGAAAAGTTCAATGTTCAGTACTTCTGGAAGATTTGAGAGGGACCAGGACTCTCTGAGTCAGAAAATCTGTGTTTGACAGCAACAACAGAAGCACTAAGGGCACTAGCATTTCACAGTGATGTCAATGACAAGGTCTTTTCAAACCACAGTCCCACTCCCAGTGCTCTCCACCCAAGCAGTCCACAGAGAAAGGATATATTGAGGCTGCCAGCTGACCCAGGAATTGCAAAGACCATGCAGGACCACGCAGAACCACACTGGAACATGCAGGACCAGCAGGATCAGTCAAAAACATGCCAAACTCTGCATCCAACCACTGACTGCCATCCAGTCAGGAGAGGACCCAAAACCTGGCTCCCATGGCTCAACTGGCTCCTCCTTCCAATCTGGAGATAGGCCCCTAGTTCACCATATCATGGTTTTCCAGCCATCCATGCAGGTGAAAAAATAAAAAAAAAAAAACTGCATTATTCAAGTTGCTCTACAAAAACAACACTGGTAGAATGAATCTCTCCATGTATGTAGAATGTTGATTTAACAGAATGTCTTACAAGCTGTGGTCCATGTAGTCCAACAATGTATGCTTACCAATGGAAATTTGAAGAGTCCAGTAGTTGTTCACTTCATGAGGCTAGATATTTCAGCTGGTGTTCAGTATACACCAAAATACCAAAGAAGTAGGCACTAATGCTAGTAAAGGAATGAACTTGGTAGCCAGTGCTATGTCAAAGAGGCAAAGAGATAGAGAGTCTCCTGTCTCAATATACTTTGTATATTTAAGCTACAACAGGAAGTGCAAACCAAATTAAAGGTGGATCTTAAACTTCCTTTGATTTTGTGTGTGTGTGTGTGTGTGTGTGTGTGTGTGTGTGTGTGTATGTGTGTGTGTGTGTGTGTGTGTGTGTGTGTTTGAGACAAGGTTTATCTGTGTAGACATGGAACTCATTCTGTAGAGCAGGCCAGCTTCAAAGTCAGGAAAATCCAACAGTTTCTGCCTCCTGAGTGCTTGGATTAAAGGTGTACATAGCCATGACAGACCTGAAAGTGGACTTAACCTCAAATAATCAAGATTAAAGATGGATCTTTAGTTTCAAAACATTAAAAAAAAATCCCTCACAGGTACATCAACTCTTTGGGCTTTATTTAATTCTAGAAGTAGTCAGATTGACTACCAAGAATATTCATAATAACAGCCAAGAAAGAAGTGAGAAAAATTTCTTACCTGCAGGAGGCAAGGAAAGCATTCTTTTCCTAAACAAAGGAAGTATGTGAATTTTACTTAGGAAGTCTGGACATGTTCATGTAGAATTCTTTCTATACCTAAACAGGTGAATAAACAAATCCACATCTGAACATGATCACAATGTAAAGCAGAGACATTTAGGGGTATTCTTACTGCAATGTTATGCACAAACATATATAAATTAAAAATTCTGGAATGTTCATCTTATACCACAAAGTCTTAGCTGAAATTCAATGACACAGTAAAAAATCATTGATTTGGAGCCTATGCAACCTGTTAATATTGATGTTCAATATAAAAGGTAACTGGACCAATGTCATTCTCACAGATAGAAAAGATAGAGAACACAGATTCAAAAAACTTCAAGGAAAAGTCACTTAACAGCACTGTACACTCTGCTCTTAGATGAATGGTTACAATGAACTATATTAACCTAAGAATGAAGCTGCTTTTGCCTCTGAACAGGCTGGTTATATGGAAGGCCACAGCTCCTTCTATGCAAGACCATAGGGATGTCATTTAAACTAGACCTGGATGCTGTCGCAGGGCTGTGCCCTCGCTGCAGAAAGTTCCATTCTTCCCTTTTTCTAACTTTTAAAAAGTTGAAATTATCTGGGTGTTTTCCATGCATGTGTCAGTACACAGTACTTACAGATGCCAGAAAGGCAGGAGGTCCCTGGTACTGGAGTGACAGCAAATTGTTAACTACCATGTGGATTCCAGAAATGGAACCCGGGTCCTCTGTTGACAACAGCCAGTGCTCTTAAGGGCTGAGCCATCTCTCTAGCCCCTCTTTTTTTTTATGATTTATATATTTAATATAAAGCTGTCAAAATTCCAACAAGATATTTTTAGAAGCATATTTGTTTGTAACAAAGGAGTTTGCACAGTGTTGAAAATCTACAACTTCTTGTTAAATTCACATTTGCACTTCACCTTTTTAAATAAACACTTATAATCATTATTTTATACAGATGTAGATATGTGAATACAACATCGAGTTAAGTGGTCTTTGAACATTTTCCACATAATTTTTTTTTTGTTTTTCTCCTCTTTTTATTTGAAATTTATTTTAATAAATCTTTAATTAAAAGATATCCCATCCCTTTTCCCTTTTATTTCTTCATTCACTCCCCTCAAAAATCCCTTCTAAATTCTTCCTTGTTAAATGTGGGTGAATAAGTATGCTGAAATACAGGAATACAACTTGTTGCATCTATTCTTGTTGGTTATATATATATATGGATAATTGGCTGACCATGTTGTATTGGACTAATAATTAAGGAGCTCATCCCTGCCTTATTTTCTCAAATGGAGAAGAAATCTACTTTTTAGTCAACATCAGGTATCTGACTTTGACTAGGCTGCCCTGGACAGGAAACATAATTAAAAATAGAAAACATGACAGGCTTACTGGTAGGTAACACCTGGATCTATAAACTGATACGACCTAGGGATCCACCCAAGGATGGGTCAGCAACTAAGGGAAAGTATCTGAAATTTCAAACAATCCAACCATTACGTAGGAATAGATAAGCTCAAGGTCACTAGATATTTGTGTGAGGTGTCAGGTCCCCTTGAACTGGAGCTACACAGTTGTGAGACACCATGAGGGTACTGAGAATTGAATCCACATCTTCTGGAAGAGCAATCAGTGCTCTTAAAGACTGAGCCATCTCCCCACCTCCATCATTCAGTCTGTTAACTACAATTCTAAATGATGTCTTTAGAAGTGGAAACAGATTTTACTTCTCTCTCCTTTGTGATTGGAGCACTGTTGGTGTTTCCCTTTTCAGCATCAATTTACTTAATATTTCAATTTTAGTAGATTAAGGAATGAATGCCTACTAGATTAAATTAATAAATAAGTAGCTTTCAACTAAGTAAGAAGTGCCTATCCACTTTAAATCATATTATTTTATAAATTTTTCATCAGAAATAACTCCCAACTCTATGCTACACTGTTTCCATATTCTTTAGCTTTAGACAATAGGAAAGGTATTTTCTGCAAAAGTATATAAACTGGTACTGAAGTATTTGCTAAGAGTCTTTGAGATGTGTAGTTAGAGTATAAATTGAAAATTAGAACTTAAAAGTATAGAAATTTACTTGACTGGGAATCTCAGTTTATTTGTCAGGGTTCTCTAGAGTCACAGAAATTGGAATGAATATCTCTCTCTCTCTCTCTCTCTCTCTCTCTCTCTCTCTCTCTCTCTCTCCCTATCTGTCTGTCTGTCTGTCTATCTATCTATCTATCTATCTATCTGTCTGTCTATCAATATCTGTGTGTGTATGTATGTATGCATGAGTATTCATATGAAGATGCAAATTGTGTATGGTGGGCAATGCTCATGAGTGGGCAAGGACACAACTTTGGGTGTCATTTCTCTGATGTCATCCTGAGATATGATTTAGGAATAAAGATCAAAGTGTATGATACCTGGAGCGAATACTACCCACTTCCAAAGCATCCTTCTCTTTTTTATACCTCTGAACAAACTCATCAAGCTTGGTTAAAAGCCAAACTTAACAAAATACAGGTATTCTAGATACTACATGCTTTCATAATCAAATATTGCAGAGTCTTGGAAAGAGGGTCAAATTACTTGAAAAGAGTAATTCTAAAAGATAAACTAATTGTGAGGATTTGTTTGTTTATTTGTCTATTTTGATATTTTGTTTGCTTTCATTTTCACTACAAAGACTAGGCTTGCTCTTAGCTAATAGTCCTTGTCCTGTTTGACTTTTCCTCAACATGACATAAGCTAGCATTACTTGGGAAGAGGAACTTCAATTATAGGGTGTTTTCTTGATTAATGATTTATGAGGTAGGGCCCAGCCCACTGTGGAGCTGTACTACTCTTGGGAAGGGAATTACAAATTCCAACACTAAATCATTTTTATTTAAAATTCATTTTCTAGGCTCTATCTCCTAACTGGTATGAGTCAGAGTGACTCAGATGGTGTTGAATAAGGTAGAGTAAACTCTTCTTGCATGCCATACAAGTAGCCAAATTTGGTAACCATTACTCCACATTTGTTGAGTTTTGTTTTAAAATCCCCCATATCATGCTCCCCCTCAATTGTGTGAATGGCACAAGGGATATGACCAAAAGCTCTCAGTCTCTGCAGACTCTGTTATACAGCTTTCATTGGCTGAACCACTTTCAATTCCAAGTCTATAAGAAGCAGTAAACCTAGCTCTTCTGATCTAACACTAACTTTTTACAATTGATAGAAGTACATGACTTATAACCTCAGCACTCTCAACCTGGGAGGAGAGCTTCCATGAATCAGTGGCCTCCCTGGGCTAGATAATAAAAGAACAAAACAATTCCATTCAGGATTGAAAGGACAGGCCTGAGACTTAAGCAGCAAAACCACAAATATGTAACCCTTGAATACAGTTCCTCATGATGTGCTGACGCCCCACCTATAAAACTATTTTCACTGCTAGTTCATACCTATATTTTTGATACTGTTAGGAATTACAATATAATTAACTGTCTTTGCTTTCTGATGGTCTTAGGCCCGTCATGTGAGAAGGTCATTTGATCTCCCAAAGGGAGCCATGATCTCCAGTGTTGAGAACCACTGCTCTAAACTGATATAAATAAATAGATAAAAAAAATAAAGAGCATTAAGGAAAAAATGGAATGAAATTCCGAAACTGGGAAACATTCATAAATAGAAAAAAATTACAGTACTGCATTTAAAGGAAATGAATTTTAAAGTGATACCAATAATTGATGTTTTATTATGATAAAAATAATTGGAAGGGCAATTAGGTACACTGATGATGAAAGGGAGTAGGTAATGCCCTGGTAGAAAGAATACCATTAAGAAGAGACTGTATGACTTTGTCCCATAAAGTGTTAGCCACTGAGTGTTGCAAGCTACCACATGCAATTACAGCCAATGGCCTGAGTCTCAAACCTCTGAGTGAAGTGTGTCAGCCAGGATTGCACATGTCTACATGGGACAGTTCTCTAATTGGAAACTGAATACTTGTTATTCAAGCTATCTTCCCAATATTGTATACCCACCAATTCAGTCTGCCTTCATTCACATGGAAGAATTAATACATGCAGCAAAATTACAGAGAAAGTCACTCACCTGCCACATCAGTCCTTCTTTGTAATGGAGACCCCTGCAGCTAGCTCACTGCCTTCAACTTCAATCTGTGATCAAGCCATTGTCTGGTCTGTTTCCCCCTGCAGTGTACAGAGTATACTGTTCCTCTTCTTCTGGTCTGAAGGGAGAAGCCATGTCCCATACACAAATCCTTTCCCTGTTCTGAAATGGACAGTCCACTATGTGACTCAATCTGGCAACTTTAGAACTCTGTGGTGCTGTGGATGTAAAATACAAGATTTAGGATCATTAGTCAGGAGGATAACAAAGACAATGTTCTGTGGTGCTAGAGACAAGGTTCAAGTCTATCTAAATCAATAAAGAAGACCTTGACTCAAAACTGCTTTCCAAAAAGCCTGGAGAGGCCCCTGTTCTAGAATTATTATAACTTTATGGCACACCAGGACTTAATGTTCGTTGTGACCATGCAATGGTCACTTTAGCAACATTTAGAGGCTGGTTTTTTAATGAGTGGGTGAGCCTTTATGCTGGTTGGAAATCAGGATTGTATCCTTAGTTATGAGAATGAAACTGGTTAATCCTGGGAAACAAACAATTACACCTTATCATACTAATTTCTAACTGGCATGGTTAGCATATTACTTATCTTTGTGGTATTTGTGATGCAGCCATCATTTACCTTAATTCTACTGTGATTAATGTCTCCTAAGAACTAGTAAGACCTTGTACCATCAAGTTCCACTTTACACAGGAGATACTGTTTACAAGCACCACAGAAATAACTCCAGATGCATCTGAAACTTAAATGTGAAGAGTTCACATTGCAGTACTTTTGGAAGATAGGAGAGGGACTGGGGCTCTCTGAGTTTGGCAAATCTGTGTTTTATAGCAACAACATAAGCACTAAGGCTGCCCCCATTTCACAGTGATGTCAACAACAAGGTTATTTCAAACCACAGTCCCACTCCCAATGCTCTGTACAGATGCAGACAGCAGAGTGAACTTACACAGAGGCTGCCACCAGCCAAGCCAGGAATTGCAAAGACTGTGCAGGAGCAACAGAACCACACTGGACCATGAAGGAGCAGGCAAAAACATGCCAAACTCTGCATCTGGC
>CABHPQ010165899.1:0-41501 GCA_902168405.1 Peromyscus aztecus | reverse complement strand
ATCTATATCTATCTATCTATCTATCTATCTATCTATCTATCTATCTATCTATCTATCTATTGCCATTTGGGACCCATGTGTCTTTTTTCTTTCTATTGTTTTCTGATACAATGATTAATGTTATTTTATCTTCCAGTTCATGAATTCTTCTGCCTGCTCCATTCTATTGTTAAGTATATATGTCAGATTTAAAATTTGGATTATTGTATTTTTTGGACAATTTCTTTTGCTTCCTCATGTATCCCGCCTCTTCACTGGCTTTGTGTGTTTTATGCAAGTGCATCTATGATTGTTCATGGGTGTGCTTGGAGTAAACAGAATCCTGACACTAGGTAAGGAACAAGAAGAAAATTACAGTAGTTTCAATCAACCACTACAGAATATTTAAAGAACACACCCCAAATAAATAAACTTGAGAGCCTATTTGCGGTAGAAAATTAAAAATTTTGTTTTCAAGTATCTACAGAGGTTTGCCAATTTCGTACTTTCACAAATGTCCTTTGTCATACCCCTAATTTCTCATTACCCCCAATTTCTCATTTTATGAGAGAGAAACACAGTCAAGGCTCACACGGCTAGTAAGTGGTAAAACTTCATTACAATTCAGTTTTTTTCTGGCTTCAAAATCTATGCTTCTGTTAGGAGGTCATGGAGCATGGCGTTTAGGTATTAGCCTGGTGATGCTGTTGGAAGAGTAAAGGGGAAACAGAAATAATTTGAGCCTCAGGGGAAATGAGAACAAGAGAGATCAGACTTGGTCAACTTAAGTAGTGATGTGTTAATTTTCCCTTCCTAGATTTCCCATTATTGTAATGATAATAGTATTCATGTTACAGGATTTCGTTAGGGACAAGGTGATACGAATCTACAAAATATTTAGACTAGTGCATAAACCTAGTTATGGCTAGGTTTTGTATCATTTAATGCCTTCTAACAACAACAACAACAACAACAACAACAACGTTACTGCTACTTCTCTATTCAGTAGAAAGAACCAAAATAAGATCATGGTAAATAAGCATTTCATGAGAGGAGGGGTTCTTTCAAAGAGAAACTGGAAAAATATATTTGCATTTGTCTGTATATGCAAAAATTTCTGGATGAACAACCAGGAAGCTTATTTTTTAATTTTATTATATTTTTATTGATTTTTTTTTGTGCATGTGCACATATGACACAGCCTGTGTGTGAAGACATTTTAGGAACTGGTTCTTCTACCAGGTGGGTCCCAGGGCTCAAACTCAGATCTTTAGGCTAGGTGGCAGCTAATTTATCCATTGGGCCATCCTCCCCACTCTCCACAGGAAGGATGTAGTGTTGAGGGTAGTGTGCTCACGCAACTCCACAGATCAGACCATGGGTAGATTTTTTGCTAGTAATGTTTTACACTTTGATCTATGAGTGCACTGCTTAACCAAATATTTGTAAAAGAGAAGAAAAGAAAAGTGGAATAGGCAGCCATAAGAGTTTTTCAGTCTCCTTCTTTGGAAGTCTTTTTAAGCAGAGTTGAGAGAGAATCTGCCCACCTTTAATATCTCTGTGGAGTGATTACCCAAAGCATGGTGGTGCTGCTTTGTCTCTATTTCCCCAACTTTTGTTCAGGGAATATACACAAAGTACTCACTGAAATGATTCCTTTTAGTTAGTCAAATCCAAGGAAAGTTACACTTAGCCATACGCTTTGTCTCTTTTCTGTCCACTGGAATACTTTGTATTAATTTGAGATTTGGTTTGATCCCAAATCACTGAGATAACATTGAAAACATTTCACTGGCAATATGAAAATGCCAGTTGTGGTCCTTTGATTGATGAGTTCAGAGTAACCTATTGACTCACATTAACATCATCCAAAGGTCAGCTCTCCTTTGTGAAAAGAGATGGATTGCCCAATACTACCTGAAAGCTTTAGGCTTATGTGTGGAACGTCTGAACGGGCTTGCTTACCTTTTTAAGCTTGACTTCTGGTCCCAATTTGCAAGCTTTGTTTGGGATTTCAGTTTTAGTCCATTGACCTCAGGTCTATTGCTGTTTCCGTGAACTATGCTCTGTGATTAAGTTTGGTATTTATTGTCCCTCAGTTCAGAATGCGCTCTCCTCCCCTTCTGGTTTCTGACAGCCTTTGACAATTAGTTTGTCTTCCCAAAGAGAAGGCTTTCTAGTTTCACTGTTATCATGGAGTTTCCCACATAATTAATTCAGCATTACATTTTATTGTCCTCACAACAGTGGCAATGCCACATGAAATAAAAGGACCCCGTGTGACTGTCACATAGTCAAATCTGTGACCTTTAAAATAAAGTGGGATGATGAAGACATTTGCATATTATTTGTATTTTAATTGGGAAAAGTTTATTAAATTTTTGTAGCTGAAGTGTTCCTGGTCCTGCCTGGCCCACAGTCAGGACAAATCTCTCTCACCTGCCAGTCCCGCAGCCAAGTAAACACACAGAGACTTATATTACTTATAAACTGTATGACTGTGACAGGCTTCTTGCTATCTAGTTCTTATATCTTAAATTAACTCATTTCTATTAATCTATAAGTTGCCACGTGGCTCATGGCTTACCGGTATCTTAACATCTGCTTCACCGGTATCTTAACATCTGCTTCTCATCGTGGTGGCTGGCAGCATCTCTCTGCCCCAGTCTTCCACTTCCCAGAATTCTCCTTTCTCCTTGTCCTGCCTATACTTCCTGCCTGGCTCCTGATCAATCAGCACTTTATTTATCAATCAATCATCCACAGCAAAATTTGACAAAACACAGTTATTAAAAAGCACTGTTTATCTAGGGGATGGAGAGATGTCTCCATGGTTAAGAGCACTGGCTACTCTTTCATAGGATCAGGGTTCTATTGTGGTAGTTCACTACCACCTGTAACTCCAGTTCTAGGGGATCAGAGCCCTCTTCTGGTTTCTGTAGGCACTGCATGCATGTGGTGCAGACTTACATGCAGAACAAACACCCACATAAAAAGAAAAAGAGGAGAAAGATAACTGTATAGCCAATAAATTTTACCTTGTATGAGTTGGTCTAAAATTGTTTAAAAAGAATATATTGAAAAATATTTAGTAGCATTGACTTCATCCGAGTAGAGAGTGGCTTGCAAATGACTCTCATTGTAGAAGTAAATTAATCCTTTCAAGTAATGTGGCATCAAATAGTATGCTCACTACCTTCACTGTTGAATGAGTAAAGACAATTTATGATCAGATTTCTTCCAACATCAGATACACATGGGGTAGACACTAGTCCAACCACACCCATTTGATGCTGTAGGAAGTAGAATCTGAGTGAACCTTAGACTCAGTCAGGAAATACACACTGACACAGAGTCTGTACATGAGATATTTTTCTTTTTTTCAAAAATTATTTATTTAGATTTATTTTATGTATGTTGGTGTGAAGGTGTCAGATCCCTGGAGTTGCAGACAGTTGTGAGTTGCCATGTGGGTGCTGGGAATTGAACCCAGGTCCTCTGGAAGAGCAGCCAGTGCTCTTAACTACTGAGCCATTTCTCCAGCGCCCGAGATATTTTTCAATAGAGCTGGGAGATTGCAAAATTTTTATCAGCAGATTTTGAGAGATATTCTTTGTAGAATTTAAGCACATTACAACATTAACGACTGGGTAAATAAACTAGGAATTTCCCCTGGGGACTTTCTCCCAAACCTATTTACTCAATACTACATCACCAGGAAAAAGTTTCGGTGCCCAGCATCCTCTTGGTCACATTCATTTTGATAGGAAAACCTACTTGAGGACTATCCCAAATATCTGTGATGTCTTGTTCCCTAAAAATTAAACAGTATTTAAAAGCACAGAAAAGCAATTATGGAATTTTTTTGGTTTAGAATTTTAATAGACTAGTAAATATAATGTTTATAAGTGTTAAAGCAGAAACATAGAGTATACAGAGTTATTTAAAAACCCCCAAAAGCATAATCATGTGATTAGACCATTTTTATCACCCAAAAAACACACTATGGTTATTATCATATACTTCAATACACCTTTTGTTTATTTCAAAATAGATAACTAAGGAGAAGAGCTTCTGTGGCATGCTTCTAAATCCAAGTGAAAGGTAACTTGGCTAATTATAAAATTTGGGGACTATGAGATAATTCTGTCATTTTGTTTTCTTTTTATTGATTGTTACAGAAGTTGTTTCTAAAGTAGCTGATGGAAACCTGCTTGGTAAGTCTGGAATTCCTTTTTAAAATCTCCCTCTCTCTCTCTCTCTCTCTCTCTCTCTCCCCTCTCGTGTGTGTGTGTGTGTGTGTGTGTGTGTGTGTGTGTGTGTGTGTATGTGTGTTTAGCTAGGTGATGAACCTTGAATCTTGCACATGCTAAGGCTAGTATTCTACCACTGAGCTATATCCCCAGTCTTCTTTTTACAATTTTTTTTTTCAGGCAGGGTCTCCACAAGTTGCCTAGACTGGCCTTGAACTTGTAATTCTCCAGTCTCAGCCTTCTGAGCAGCTGGGACTCCAGGTCAGGCTGTTTCTCAGGCTTTTGTGCCTTATTCACTTTCTGCTCTTTTGTTGGAATTTCAGATCATGTGAGCCTCACTAGATCCTCTCAGTCTTTCCCATCTCTTTCCTGTTTTCCATGTTTTAATCTTTCCCTGTATCACTTTGATTGTTTTATTATTTTGTTTTCAGTTCATTAGTTCTCATTTCAACTGTGTTTAATCTTGTTATAGTTATTCATTGATTTCTAAAAATATCAGTATATTATTATATTTTTATGCCATAAATTCCACTTGGTTTATCCTATTTTTTATTTTTCTTTGTGAAAATTAATAATTTTGGCCTTGTGTGTATTACACATCTCTAATTCCAGCACTTCAGAGGTGAAGGCTGGAGAATCAGAAGTCCAAGGTCATTGTTGGCTACATAGCAAGTTCAAGGTCAGCTTTGGTTATATGAATAGATCCTATCTCAACAGAACAGAAACAAATGAACAAATAAAATCCCAAATCTTAATTTAAGGGAAATTATCTATCATCTATCTATCTATCTATCCATCTATCTATCTATCTATCTATATCTATCTATCCATCTATCCATCTATTTATTGAGACAGTCTATGTAGCCTTGGCTGTCTTGGAACTCACTATGTAGATAGACTGGCCTTGAACTCACCAGGATTCCCCTGCCTCTGCCTTCTGTGTGCTGGGATTAGAGGTGTGCACCAGAACACCTGGCTTTGTGGGAATCTTCTTGAGCACATTAATAAAGAATTAAAGTCTGTCTATGAGAAACTTATCACCTAGGTTCCATGCAGCTCTAAATCTTTTCTCAGTTTTCTTACCTGGATAAGTTTTCATTGTACTGAACAATGTATATGAAAAACTTAAAATTAATTTGGGGCATAGACTATGGCCACCATAAGCCTTACTAATTGTGTACTTTAAGGAAGAGGCAGAGGAAACCAGTGTTCCCAGATCATCCCATTATAATTATAGAAATGACTTAACATGAATTGAAGGTGTGTTTTATCGCTGCAAAGACTGGACCATTTCCTGTTTACTCTTATTCCTAGGTCTCATCTGGAGTTCTATCACATATGCACCTTCGATTTGTTTATTTTAGAGAGTAAGTTTGTTCCTCTAGCCTGCAAGGCTTTCAGAATTCTGCTCAGTATTTTAACCTCTTCTCACCAAGAGACAGAACTCTCCAGAAAAGTGACCTGAACAGAAGGGTTCATTTCTTTTCCATGATTAGTTAGTCCTCAGCGACAGTATTGTGAGTGAAGTAAAAATTTTACCTGCCTAGGTCTTAGTCACACCATTTCTTTTCCCTATCCTCAAGAGCTTGTTTTTAAGAAACTCACTGATTCAATGTAAAAATCCACTCTAGGGGCTGGAGAGATGACTTAGTGGTTAAGGTTAAGAATATATATATATAGCTTGTTGCTCCAGAGGACCCAAGTTTGGTTCCCATCACCCATATAGGGAGGCTCACCACTGTCATGAACACCAGCTCCAAGGGATTCAATATCTTCTTCTGGCCTCTGAAGACCCCTGAACATATATGCACATGTATCCCACCTCCCATATATACATAATTAAAAATAAAGATGAAATATTTTAAAAATATGCCATGGTCTGGACCAGTTTTTGAACATATAATAATGCTGCCCTGATAGACGTCCAAGAGCTATAGACTCTTTACAGAGCTGCTTTCCCGATCTCATGGCATCTTTCAGGATAGAAAGCTGAAGACAGAGTCTGTCTAAGGCTTTAGAATTTCAAAGTATTGTGAAAGAAGGAAGTTAATTGTATTTGTTTAATACACACACTTTAATAGCAAATTGTCTTACCTTAAATAAGCTGATGTACTTAAAAGAGTGAACAGACACTTTGGTGAACCTTTGCGTTATTGGTACAGTGAAGAAAAGACCAAGTGTTAAAAGAGGGTAGAAAGTTTTAGAGGCTCTACGTTCAGCTCTTGGTTGGCTGCTCATCCATGTGGCCTTGGGAGAATCATTTGATCTTAGTCTCTTCGTTTATAGAACAGACATAGAGGATTGATCTAGAATACATATATGTTCACTTATTTATATATATCACACATATCAGCACAGTGAAATTCTTCCTTTAAAGGAAATTTTCTCTAGAAGCTCAAAAATTGAAAATACAGTTGTCCCTCAGTGTCTGTGGGGTCTGGTCCTAGGACCCATGGGCACCAGTGTCTGTAGATGTGCAAGTCCCTTATGTGACATACAATTTACAGACATACAATCATCCCTAGACTACTCAAGGTGCCTGGCACAAGGCAAGAATGTCATGGAATGTTTTATGGTATGTATTGTTTAGGAAATGATAACTAAAATAAATCTGTTTGATTTTAGTATTTTTCTAAATATTTTTGACCTGTGATTGGTTGGATTCATGGATGGGGTAAATTGAGGCAGCAGCTACTGTGGTCTTGCAGTGAACCACCCAGTACTAAAATGTTCCTCTTGAGACAGAAGATTATGAGGTTGGGATGTTTCAATTTGGAGGGAGCTACTATACATCATGATATGAGGTTGGTAACATACTTTTCAGCAGGCACATCTGAAGTCAGCCATTGGCAGAGCCAACCAGACATGTAACACATAACTGAGTTTGTCTGCTCGATCATGACTGTTCTGATACTGTAAGGAGTTAGCCTGTAACAGGCAGTCAGGGACTAGGACTGAGCAAAAGATAGCACCCTTACATAGAAGCTGGAATGTGAGGAGAGCTAAAACCCCCACATGGACTGGGATGCAACTTCAAGATCCATCCAGACTGAGGAGATGTAGTAATGGGAGAGAGGGAACATCAAAGGGGGACAGGCCCAGGAGCCCTCTAAAGAGACCAACCTAGAGGCCACTTGGTAGTCTACCAGCTCTGAGACCCTGCTCTGTCCCAGAGGATGCTTCCTACTTTCAAAAATTGCTTATTTTCACTCTCTCACAGTCTTTTTCTTTGTTCCTGGGTGTCCAATTCTTTGTTCACTGTTCAAAAGGCCCTGAACTCCTAGACTGCCTTTGGCTCAAGACTCCAGTCTTTAGACAGCCAATCATCTGTTTAAGACTCCCTGTTAAAATGTCACTATTTACTTTGTTAACTGACAAATGGCATCTGGACATTTCAAAGGAAAAATGTGGGGCTGGGGAGATGTGCTGTGGAATGTTCTGTATGGCAAATGTGTTGCTAATAAAACACTGATTGGCCAGTGGCTAGGCAGGAAGTATAGGCGGGACTAACAGAGAGAATTAAAAGAACAGGAAGGCGGAGGGAGTCACTGCCTGCTAGTCACCGCCAGGACAAGCAGCATGTGAAGATGCTGGTAAGCCACGAGCCATGTGGCAAGGTATAGATTTATAGAAACGGATTAATTTAAGATATAAGGACAGTTAGCAAGAAGCCTGCCATGGCCATACAGTTTGTAAGCAATATAAGTCTGTGTGTTTACTTGGTTGGGTCTGAGCGGCTGTGGGACTGGCAGGTGAAAGATATTTATCCTGACCGTGGGCCAGGCAGGAAAACTCTAGCTACAAATGGCGCCAGAATGTGGGGCAGGAATTTCCACTTAAAACCTGAGAAAGCATAAAAAGAAGATTCTAAAACGGAACTAAACCAGCTTCCTAGTTGTCTTTCTCAAGTTAGCCACAGCCTACAGGCTTGAGCTACTGTATGGCGGGTTCCTGGCGTGTGTGTTTGACCAGCAGAATGGTGGGAATGAGGCCTCTGCAAGTGGCACATTAAGCTGCATGGTGGATTTAGCCTTGCAAAACAAAAAGAAGAGGTTTCTGGGCTAAACGCTGCTTTGACAGAAGCATAGACCCACAAAGGCTCCCAGAGCTGGTGGTAAACATATCATCGCCATGTTGGGAAGCTGAGGTGGGCGGAGCCAGCAGCCATAGCACTGTTTCAGTCTTAGAATGCTGCAGTTTAAAGTAACAGGTTCACAATAAGACAGATTCAGATGGAACAAGACTTTAAATGCTTTAAAATGTGTGTAAAAATGTACGTAGGCTTCAAAGAGAGAAAAAAAGGAATATATACAATTATATAAAGAAATAGTTTTGAAAAATGAAGTCTTTAAAGAGACAGTAAAGGTAGTATAAAATATAAGCCACATAAAGATGGATATCACACAGAGAATCTGGATTGTGTTGTCTTTGGGATTCTTAACTGCAGAGAGAGATTTGATTGTAAAAGAAGCTGAGTTAAACCAATATGTATATTTTAAAGATACCTTGACTTCAAAATTTGGATGTAAGGATATGTTGCTTTGGAAAGGAAGCTCTGATTTTGTTTCCACAGAAAGCCAGAGGCTATGGACTTGTTCCAGATTAAGATACATCAGGTTTGACCAGCCAAGACCCCCTGAAAGGTCGCCGATGACACCAAGGCCCAGATGATCCAACATCCAGAACCATTTCAAGGCAACTGGCTCAGACGATACACCCTCACAGACTACTCCATGATCCTAAAATTTTCTTTGTGTCCCCATAAGATACAGCACCCCCCTCCAGCAGGAAGCAGTAAGAGAAGCTATGCCCAAATTCCCAAATTATATGTAATTTACTTTAAGGTTAAAACCTTCCTTTTTGAAAAAAAAAGGGGGGGGGGAAGTGCTGTGGGATGTTCTGTATGGCAAATGTGTTGCTAATAAAACACTGATTGGCCAGTGGCTAGGCAGGAAGTATAGGCGGGACTAACAGAGAGAATTAAAAGAACAGGAAGGCGGAGGGAGTCTCTGCCAGCCACCGCCAGGACAAGCAGCATGTGAAGATGCTGGTAAGCCACGAGCCATGTGGCAAGGTATAGATTTATAGAAACGAATTAATTTAAGATATAAGGACAGTTAGCAAGAAGCCTGCCATGGCCATACAGTTTGTAAGCAATATAAGTCTGTGTGTTTACTTGGTTGGGTCTGAGCGGCTGTGGGACTGGCAGGTGAAAGATATTTATCCTGACCGTGGGCCAGGTAGGAAAACTCTAGCTACAGAGATGTCTTAGTGGGTAAGAATATTTTTTGTTTAAGCAAGAAGATCTGAGTTTAAATTCCCAGAACTGATGTAAAGAACCAGGTCTAGTCATGCACCTGCAACCCCAGAAGTGTCAGAAACAGGAGGACCTGTGGGTTTTGCTGGCTGCTTGCTTAACTCAAAGGGTGATGAGAAACTCTGACTAAAAAAAAAAAAACTAAGGGAGAAAGTGAAATATCAGCATACCTGATGTCTTACTCTGGCCTCCCTGTGTGCATAGGCATGTGGATATGCATACATACACACATGCACAACACTTCACACACAGACACAGACACAGACACACACACATTTACAATCACATATATGCACATATCAATAAAAGAAAAACAAGATATATATAAGGTCTTGCCTTGTGTTCCTTGAACATTTAGAGGAGTCATGGGAGAAAAAGAAAAAGAAAGGAAACAAAAAAGCATCAAAAAGAAGTACGGAGAAGATGCAATGTTGAACTTTTAAAAATATATATGATTTTGGCCTAAGTCTAAGTGTTTGTCTGTGCCAAAATAGTGGGTGGGAGAAAAGTGGTTAAGTATGCCTGGACCTGTTTGTATCTTCCTTTGATATGGAAGGGATTTTCAAAGATCAAAACATAGGAAGACTGGTTTCATCCAGGCAGTTGTCCTGAAATATCTGAAAGAGTTAAGCACAGTGCCTCTTGATATTTTAGTGGAGTCCAGAAATGGAAAACAAAAGCTATAATCATTTATATCTGCATCCTGGAGTAGAGCTATATAGAAGTAAAAACGATGGTGGGTCCAACACATATCATGTCATCGTTTGAGTATGAAATGTCCTTTGATGGTGATGCTGTTTTGGGAAGTGTCTTAGTCTGCTTTCTATTGGTGGAAAAGGGTTTATTTCAGTTTACAGTTTGTAATCTATCATGAATGGAATTCAAAGCAAGAATCTGCAAGCAAGAACTGAAACATAGGCCATGGGAGAACACTGCTTACTGGCTTGTTTGTTCCCTATGGCTTGTTCTTTTTACTTTCTTATACACCTCAGGACATATGTCCAGGGATGGCACCACTTACAGTGGGCTGGACCCTCCCACATCAGTCATTAATTAAGAAGATGCCCCAGGGGTTGCCTATAGGCAAATATGATGGAGGTATTTTCTTAATGGAAGTTCTCTCTTCCCAGATGACCCTGGCTGGGTCAAGTTGACAGAAAAATCTAACCAGCATTGGGGATTATAGAGGCTTTGGGAAATGGAGCTTAGCTGGCAGATGTAGACTGTTAAGGATGGGCTTTGAAGGTTATAAGTTAGCCCTGTTTCCAGTCCTGATCTCTGGTTCCTAGTTAGCCACAATATGAACAAACCATAAGCTCTTATTGTTGTGGACTGAGCACCAATGCCATGCCATGCCCCAGCATGATGGACTAGGTTCACTGAAAGTGTGAGTGACAACGAATCCTTCATCTAACAAATTCCTCCTGTTAGGTATTATGTTGAGATGATGAGAAAAACTACTAATACATGTGCCTTCCTTCATGGGTCTTACAGATTGTATGTATGATAGGGATGCTGCAGGAATTTTGTCAAGCTAGGAAAAACATTCCCCCATCTACCTAAGATATTATGTTTGAAGCCTGGGAAAGGGCATAGGATTGCTTTATAACTCTTAGGACAAGGCCATTGGCTGAATGTTAACACTGTAAAACTTCTCCTTGCTACCAGACAGTGACCTCATCTTGGTCTCATATTCATTAAGTAATCTGAAGCATCATGATACTATTCTTTTAAGTCTTCTAAGAGTGAATGAGGGTATAAAACTGGTTCTACATTAGACACAAATCTTTTTGTAAGGATGACATATTTTTTCTTCTACTCATCTAATAGAGGAATTAGCTTATATGCATTTGCCAAGCTTAATTCTCCCCTTCCCATAGAGCTCCCCTACGGCATCCCTGAGAATGGAGCTATAGATCTGCTGGGGTAAGAACAAAACTGTCTCCACAGATTGGGTGGGGCTCAGAAGGAAAGGTAGCTTAAGATAAACTCTTTTGAATTTATAAATAAAAATGAGTATTAGGTAGGAATGGGGGGAGGAGGTAGTTAATAGGGGAGGAGGCAAGATAATGTTTGGAGGCAGATATTTTCACTGTTGCCTTTGGAAAGAAGGAAGAAAATAGCTCACAGAGCAACTGATACGGGGTGACTAATCTTTGAGGAATGGCAGAGGAAGAGAGCAAACACTATGTTCCACAGTGAGAGTGAGATTAAGAGGCCAGTCTATCCGGTGAGTCAGGCTCACCAGTCACTGTTAGTGCAGGTGTAAGCACAGGGGTTGTCTTCCAGTGTATAGGGAGCATCCCAGTACTCCAGACGTCATTGTCAACAGCATCCCAGAGTAGCAGTGTTTGTTTTCAGAGCTCAACGCCCTTCATGCAGAATTACAATTCTCCATTTCTTTAGATCCCTCATCCTTCTAGAAAAGCCCGTGCTGTATCTCCATTTTCTCACTCTCAATGAGAATTCAGCCAGGGCTGTTCCCCTGTAGACTCAGTATACGATGCCACACCAGCTCTGCATCATGTTCAACTTGTAGCTAGCAAGACATGCTTTTGGATGGGATTTTCCTGGTCACCTTTCTACAGCATCTGTGACTTTTTTCATGCTGTCTGCCAGGATGTAGGTTAAGCCACACAATTGAAAAGGCTGAGGTCAGCTCTGATTCCTTGCAAGATCTCTCACTATGTGATAACAGCTCTTCACCCCATGCTCTCTCTTGGAGTCTTATTATTTTTCTTGGAAGGCTGCAAAGATGTCTATGAGACAAGGCCCACAGTATTTGAGGCATCTATTGGTTATTCAGTAACTAGAAAGATGAAACAATTCTTCATGTGTCCTAAGTGTTGGACCACTTTACATCTGTATTAGATGGCCAACCTTCATCAAAGAGTGGAAAATATTCTCTTTGAAGAAACTGAGAAAATATGAAGCACTTAAGCAAACAAAGCTTAGGTTAAGAAGTAGGGATGTTTAATTTTGATTGCTAGTGTCACTGGATTAAGAAACTTTTCGATTAGTAAATCATAACTCAGAGTGTATCTATAGGGGTTTCCTGAAGAATGATTGGCTAGCGAGGGCCCTGATGTGATGAATTGCATTTTGATGGCATTATTGAGAAGTGGTAAAATGTAGGTGATGGGGTTTAAAGGAAGTGGGTCACTAGGGGCTGTGTCTTTGGTATTATATCTTGCTTTGGCCTCTCCTATAATGTCTTTTCTCAGCTTCAGGCCTGCTGTGATATGAATTTTTTTGTTCTGCCAAGTCTTGTCTTCTTATCTATTCTGGGCTGACATCACCAAAACCATCATACAAAGCAAATCTTTTCTCTCAGAAGATGATTCTGTTTGGTATTTGGTTACTGGAAATAAGAAAAGTAATTAATACGGTATTCAGCACTGCTAAAATTTTAGAGCATCGATGAACACTCGCTCAGTATCTCCTGTTACTGTATTTTGTTCTTTCACAGACCCATGGAAATGCTAAAGACAGTGATAACATTAAAGGTCAGATAGATTATTGGTATGTTGCTAAGTCTAGAATTCCTGATAATCTTTTCCAAAATTATATAAAGAATTCCTCCATTTTTAATAGTGGAATAACAGATTTTTATTTAAAATCTGAAAACAGTAAGTTAAAAAGATAATAAAGTCCAATAAGCTCTCCGAATTTGCAATAGAAAACACCAGTAGGTACAGATCATTATTACAACTACCTGAATATGTACATTATAGTACTTATACACGATATTTAAAAAATCCAGGGGTTGGGGATTTAGCTCAGTGGTAGAGCGCTTGCCTAGCAAGCACAAGACCCTGGGTTCGGTCCTCAGCTCTGGGGAAAAGAAGAAAACAAAAAAAGAAATCATGAGTCTGGGGATTTAAAAAAAAATTAAAAAAAAATCCATATAGAAACATTGTAGTACTGCATGTAGGCCACCATGCTCTCTGGGAGCTCTCCAGGAAGATGGTTGGTAGGCTCCTCTGCTGCACATCATTTATGGGATGATATAATGGCTGATCTTAAGTTATTTTGCATTGTGTGGAGTAAAGACGGTTTGTAATCCATGGAACAGTAATACAACAATGATTCTTCAGCATTTCTTGGTACTATTCATCTGCACAAGTGGACCAGAGGAAACCCATTTCTCCATATATCTACCTCCATCTCTTCTAAAAAGAACGTCTGAGCTTTTGGTCTACCCCTTTTTCTTGTGCCTAAAATCCACACTTTGTTCCAAGTAGTATTAACTTACAGAGATGGGAATTCATACCTAAGTAGCATATTCATCCCTTCTACTAGTTTATGAGGAATTCAGGCAAGGGGAGTGTTTTTGGGAATGTTTTCCCAGTGTTTGTTCTAAAGACACTAAAGACTTGCTGCCTTATCTTTGCAAATAAAAATGACTCTGCATTGTATCAGAAAGTCTACATCAGAAGGTATTTCTGTTTCTACAAAGGCTATTTATAATATAAATAACATTTGGTTATGAGCTGGGCACCAGACCTTAGACTAGGGATATTTTTCATAAATGAAAGCATTTGGTTTTTCTATGAGTTATGATTTAAAAATAAACAGCTGTCAGGACAAACCTGAAAAATTATAAATCAAAATTATAATCTCATAAGCAGTAGCATTCACAGAATAAGTAAAAGTGAGTGCTGAAAATTGTGCGTGTCCTTAGGGAACCTTAGACATCTGAACTCTCATTACTTTAAACACCTATTGGGTCATTAGCATTTGATTGCAAAGTCCAGAGAGAACAACACTGTAACTTCCGATTAATCAAACAAACGTTTCCCAACAGAAATTTCCTGTAATTAAAAAAATAAAATAAAAAATATTTTTATATTTCAGTTTTTCACCATTTGATAATGGCACTGCTGGGGAAACAAGGTATGCATGGCACACTAAAAGAATTAATTTGTAAGAAGGGGGAAGAAAACCTGAGAATAACTGTTACCAGTTGAACTGCAGGAAATGGTCCATCTGGAGAGCTGTTCATTTCCCTAACAGGAGCCTTTCCCAGCACCTGGATCACACTGAAGAGCCACAAACAATAAATGGACAACAGAGATGGAATGGCTTCCAAAGTCAGCAGGAAACCACTGTCTAGGATTTTAGACCTAATGTTTTCACACATTTTTGTGGTTCATTCTCAGAACTCAATCTGTGTTTAGTATTCTTAGGTTCAGCCATATCAAAGCCTAGAAATAGAGAGCTTGTGAGTTCTTATTGCCTTAATGCAAATGCATCTTCTCTTCCCTGAAATGAAGCCATATCAGCTTTCAACACCAAGAGCGAAGACAAGTCTCATTTCCTTCCGATTAGGGTATGATCTATTATGAAAACAATATTCTCCAAGAAATTGTTTTTCTTTTATGATACCAGATCTTCATAGTTTCAGGGTCTAATGCCAAAGCCTGGATAGAGTTATCACTGGCCACAGGTCGCTTTGTCTTCATTTCATTCCATTGTCTATTCAACTGCACAGTGCACTCCAAGTCGGGAGCTGACTTTGACTCATAATTACTTCAGAAGCCCAGCACCTGATATGTTCTGTGACCACAGGCCTCAGCTTATTCTCTAAGACCTAGTGCACGTCAGATGTTCAAATATGGTACATTAGGGCATCCTGACTGATGCTGTCACACGTTTTATGGAAGTATATGTTAAATGGAGGGGTCTTCTCTGTACAAAGAGTATTAATTGTTTTCGGTTGCTTCTCCATTTTCTCAGTGTGCATCCCCAAATAGGAACTAATTCAGTGTTGAAAATGGACCACTAGTACACACTTCTTCTGGTAGTAGAACAAAGTGTTTAAAAAGTTGCACTTGAAAGGCTTGAAGCTTATCATGCTGCTCCTGGATGAGCTCATCTAGCTAGGAAAGTTTATCACGTAGCTCTGGACCGTGTGAACATGTGCATGGAAGAGCCTGCCTTGTCCGAACACTGCTCTGGGCTGGTTGGCTTCACATGTGTGGTAATGAGGCAAATGACTTTTGAGGGAAGTAAACATCTTTGTCAAGTACTTACCTGCAAAGGTCATAACAGCATGGCTTTGTTTGGTACCTCATTTTCTTTCCAGAAAGTTCCCAGAGAGAAATGTCTCCCATAATGAGTTATGAAAGTACTTTTCACTTGGGTCAAAGCCTTTGACCGCTTCAGCAGCTCTTTGTAGTCATTAACTCCAATATTTACAAGAATGCCTTTTTACTCTTTTTTTTTTTTTTAAATCTTTCTGCTTTTCCACAGAATTCTAAAACATTTCTTTCTCTTACACAACTGTACCCTCATGTTAGCTCATGCCCTCTCAGAGCTGGTTCCATTTCCATTTGCGCTAAAGAGGAAAATGGAGCTCAGCTGCCTCAGGAAGTGGTGGTGCCTCATTTGATTGACATCATGGGCAGCCAATAAACAGGCTCAGGATATTCTTGGTATTACTTCAGCATTTCCTACTTGACCTCTCCTCAAGCCCATTGGTTCTGAGGCATGTCAATCACTACTTTAGTTACTTTTCTGTTACTGTGAAGAGGCACCATGACCTAGGCAACTTATAACACGATGTTTATTCAGGCTCATAATTCTGGAAGGTTAGGGTCTGCGATCATCATGGTAGGGAATATATCAGCAGACAGACAGGCATGGTGCTGGAGCAGTAGCTGAAAGCTTCTGTCAAATCCACAAGCAGGAGGCAGAGAAAAGGGGAATAACTGGGAATGGTGTGGGTTTTGAAACCAAATAATTCTACCAATTGGGAAACAGTCATACCCATACAATGAGCCTATTAGGGTCATGGAAACCACCACACTCTTTTTATAGGACCTGTTTCAGTGAATTGTGCTTTATGCACCATCTTGGACTTTGCAAATATTTAACTTTCTGCAGCATTTGGAATGCACAAGTGTAACTTATTATTCCTTATGACTGGAAAGCAGTTTTGTGTCTGTAAATAGAAGGTTTGAAGTGAAAGAGAATGCATAATAGAGTTCTTTGTGAAGCACCAGGAAGGGGCAGCATATAAAGCAGAAACACGGACGTCATTCTGTCCCTCAGCAATGTTCAAGAGGCAGTGTTTAATGTAATAGTAGTTTCTTTTTTTAAAACTTTTGTTGATTCTTTGTGGATTTCACATCACACATCCTGATCCCATCATCTCTCCATCCCTTTGTATCTGCCCTCTGCCCTTGCAACCTCCCCTCCAAAATAAAATAAAATTTAAAAGAAGAGAAAAAAAATCTCATTGTGGAGACTCCAGTGTGAGATGGCAAGTCACGCAGTATACCATTTAGTTCATACATCTTTAATTGCAAGTGCTCATTGCAATGAGTCATGGTTTGAAGTCTCTGGCTTCTGCTACACTGTTGATTTTGGGCTCTCACTGGGACTCATCTCGGATATCATGTTGTTTTCCTGTGTCTTAGAGATTCCACAGCTTTGGATCTGCAGGTCCAGCCCCTTCACATGCTCCAGCAGATCATCGAGGGGGTTGATGTTGGGTGGGTCAACTCATAGCCCTGGTTCTGGGCCTGGGTAGTAGCTGGGTTGGTCAGCCCACCAGCTCTCCCTCATCCTCATCACCAGGGCCAGCTCTCCAGAATAGTCCTGGCTAGTTCACCCTATGTAGCAACTGTGAAAGGCCGCCTGGTTCTCCTGTTCACCCACACCTACACTACCAAGGCCAGCTCTACTGTGTTGCCCAGGCAAGGTATAGTGGCCACTCTCCTGAGTGCTGAAGTGGTGAGGGGCAGGACCTGTTATCCCACACTCATGCTCCTGGGGCCAGCTTTCCCACCTGCCAGAGGTGGAGAGGGGATGTAATACTAGTTTTCACTCATTGAGCTTTTCCTATGTTCAAGGTACTGTTTGATTAAGTGCTAACGTAGATGTTCTGTGTTCTGCAATAGAGAGACTAAGAGAAGATGGAAGTTTGTGTTAAAATGTTGTTTAGCAACCATAGTATGTTTTAATATCAATTTTCAATTCTTCTTTTGTGGTGGTGCATTTTTATGATGAGAACATCTCTTACATTCTGACAAACTGGAATGTTTGCTGTACCTCATAGCCAGAGTGTCTTTTTATCTGTGCCTGTTTTTAACAAGGGGTTTACTTTCTCCTTTATTTAACAGCACAGAAAGCATCACATGGGGAAGAAATAGGATACTTTACAGAAATACACCTTGAGTTCACTTAAGAGTTAAGACTGCTGTTCTACTGCATACTCAGCCGGTCCAATTTTACTTTTATGCGAACAATGCAACACTCAACCTTATTTACCCTGGATTTCCCAAGTAATCAACTTTTACAACCTAAGCTAAGGTGTAATTTTAAATTATGTATTATTCTATATCCTGACCCAAGAGCAATATGTGTGTATGTGCATGAGTGTTATGATAATCATTTGCTGGAAACAGAAGACAGGCTGGAAGTGGCTTTGGGCATGAATATCCATCATGAATGTCAAAGTAGCATTTGGACATTATTTTATCATGCTTGTTCTCTGGGTCAGTTGGAGTCAGCCACTTAATCCCTTCTAAAACTCTGTTAGAGATGTTTGCAAAGTGTCCCTCATTCCTTCCCCAGATGACGACTTCTGTGCTGGTCAGTAAAAGAGAGAGCAAAACCCTTTGTTAGGTATAGACACAGATTCACAAGAAAGCCTTCAGGCAGGCACAGATCAGACTCATACAACAGACAGAAAAGGCCAAACCGACCGACAGACTTTTAATGATGGATTTAATGAAGGGGAGAAGCGGAGAGATACATAAGGACAGGCAGAAGCAGATTAGCTGTGAGATTAGTCTGCGGAAAAACATGACTCATGACGTGTGATGTAAATATGACTCATGACACCCAACATAAACACAACCTTGTATTGTCTCCTTCAGCCCTGTTTCAGACATTCGATGAAAGTAATTTACCTCTTGCTTTAGTCGGAACTTGGGTGAGCTCCATAGTATTTTTGTTCACACTTAGACTAGCATATCTTACCTTCTTCTCTTTTTCAAGAAACACACTGAACTCCAAAGAATGAACCAGGGTTGCCAAGTACAAGATTTTCATCTCCGCTGAACTTGACTCGGCGTGAGATGCATGCCCTTTCCCAGCTCAGGCCTCTTTGTGGTTGGCAGAGGTGGGAGACGGGCATGGTTGGCTCCTGTCTTCCTCTTTTCATTCTCCTTGCTCACTAATTTTCTCCTGCAAGCTTTTGTGGTTCTTTCTGATGCTGTTGAGATTTGGAAAGGGAGGAAGACGAGGACGCAAGGGACATGAATGAACTCTGTGCTGAGTTCATTCCCAAGGTGATTACTAAGTAGACATTTTTATGGTTTTTTTTTGTGACTCTTTTGAGAATCTCATTCCTGGAGACTTCCTTTATGTTAAATAATCTTGTCAGAGTTATCATTATATTTATCAGCCTTTTGTGTCTGCCTTCTTCAGTCCTCAGGAATCAAATGTGAGGTAGGTCTTCCTCATGGAGTACAATTTGATTTCTTGTCAGTTCTTTCTACCAAGGAACCTATGGATAGGATGTGTCGGAAATATACAGCCATTGTGTGAAGGCTGATCTTCATTGTCTGCTTGACTCTATTTAGAATCACCCAAGAAACATGCCTTTAGCATGTCTGGGAGAGTGTTTTCAGAGAGGTTTAGCTGAAGAGGTATGACCCACCCTGAATGTGGATGGCATCATTCCACCGGGTGGAGTCCTGAGCTGAGTAAAAAGGAGGAAGTGAGCCAAGTGTTATTGTTGCTTTCTCTGCTTCCTGACTGTGAACCCAGTGGGACCCACCACCTCACAGTTCTGTCACAGTGCCTTCCCCACCATGACTGACTATACTGTTTCTTAACCTGTGGGTCAAAATAAGCTGTTCCTGCTTTAAGCTGATTTTGTCAGGTGTTTTTTTTTTTTTTTTTTTTTTTTTCACAGCAACACAAAAATAACGACTACATCTTGTCTCAACAAACCGTTGTGAGGCTATTCAAGCCCAGATCAGGCCAACTTGATGAGGAGCCGTCTAAGGACTGTTTCAGTTAGCTCATGTTGCAGTGTTCTATGCCCATCAACTCTAAGGAGAAGCAGTCAGTTCTTCAAATGCCCTTCAAGTCCAGTCAGTCATTACGTCAGAGAGAGGGTCCTATCATGCGCAAATGGGGTGCAAAAAGCATAGTTATTTCTTTTCAAATTCAGTTCCATTTTCATTTCCCTCCTCATTGTTTGTCTTTTATATTTTCAAAGTGAGTGAAGCATGCTAGGAAGACATTTCTAAACTTTTTGGCAATTTGACAGTTTGCATTTGGCAATCTGTCTCATCTGCAGTTTGGCATCTGATATTGGATGAACGTACTGCAGCCTCAGCAGACATCAAGGATCAGTCCCCCTCTTCACTAGCAGACTGCTTTGCAGTTTCCGTAAGCAGGATAAAGAAATCAGCAGTACTCAAGTAATTCTAATGATTAGTAGTTGTAATATCAGCACCCAGTATAATTTTGGTTACCTAGAAGGTACTCAGTCAACAGTTTATTTTCAAGAATGGTAGAGAAGTTGTCCTTTATGACGTGGTGTGTGCATCCATATCTTAATGCTCTGTCCTTCTTCTTGTGGTTTCAGCCAGGTTTGGCTTTGATTTTCTTTTAGGCCTAATAGTCAGGTTTATTTTGTGTATGCATCCCCTTTCTTCCTTCCTTCCTTCCTTCCTTCCTTCCTTCCTTCCTTCCTTCCTTCCTTCCTTCCTTTCTTTCTTTCTTTCTTTCTTTCTTTCTTTCTTTCTTTTTTTTTTAGTAACTGAGTATCTGACTTTAGGTATCTCCCCATTTCTCGTTTACTACAGAACTGGCCTTTGCTACAGGCTTATACTGTTTGATAATGAGCCCTTGCTCATTTCATTTCATGAAATCATCAAATAATTATTGAGAACATACCAAAGCCAACTATCGAGCAGACACCAGGAATACAAAGCCTAGAGATATATGTATTCACAGAGTAACTGTCTTCATGTATTCACAGAATAACTGATGGAAGAGGCGGACATTGAAAGCTTCGTGAGGATTAGCTCGTCTGATCCTTAAAGTAACCCTGCAAGGAGATGTCTCTATTTTCATTTCAATGTAGAGATGACAAAAAAACTAAACGTAGGACAACTAAACTAATTGGGACCTCACAGGAATAAGATGGAGCTACATGTAGTCTAATTCCTGCTATGTATCTTTATCTGGTGAGTTCTGCCTAATAACTCACACAAGTTCTGTTTGCTTCTAAGGTGGAGTCAGGAAGTTGCCAGCAAAGCTGGAACTGGGCTAGTCAGGGTGGCTTTTGTAAAACGGCATGCGGCATGCTGCATGCGAGAGACCTTGGTGGGTTTGAGCGAAGGTGCCCAGGGGCAGGCAGTGGCTAAAGAGGCATGCCATGCAAACTCAGCGGGCAGCGGTGTGGTACCATGGGAAGTTACTCACTCCATGCAGACACAGCATGCACGTGGAAAGTTTTATTATTGTAAAGGAAAAGGGATGGATAAGGATAGAGAAGAGGAGCGGGGGTGGGGTGGGGGGTGAGGTGTGTGTGGGGGGGGGTTGGAGAGGGTGGGGAAGAAGGAAAGCAGAGGTATGCACTACCTCATGGTGGGAGAGGGAGGAAGGAAGGAGGAGGAAGAAGGTAAAAGGGGGAGGGTTTTTTCTCTTAAAGGGGACTTTACATAAGATGACATCGGGATGCTGGGCGGGTCCCCAAGGAGCGGTTCAGAATGCTAACAGTGGCAATAGCGCCCACAAAAAACATGGAGATATACTATTATATAATGATAAAATATTGGTTTAAATAATGGCATCAGTATTTGCTAACCGTGTGTGTGTGTGCTTCCCAACTTTATTGGGGTATAATTACTATATATGTACATATATACGTGGTGTTTGATATCTGTATGTATTGTGAAATACTTAATCAAGCCATATAGATCACTCAAATGTTTATCATTTTGGTTGTAAGAACATTTAGTAATATATTCTCAATTTTCAAACATACAAAACACTAATACTTGTTATAATTACTGTGTGCTATGGTTTGAATGTGAAATGTTACATGCAGGCTCAATGGTTTAAAGATACTCCCTAGCTGGTAGTCCCTTTTTTGGGTGCGTGTGGAATCTTCTGGAGGTGATGCCTAGATGAGGGAAGTAGGTCATAGTAGATGCACCCTTGGACATATCTTATCTAAGGTACCTTCCTGTCCCTATTCCTTGTCACTTAGTTCCCGATCCACCGAGATGTGAGGAATCTCTACCACAAGCTCCTGCCGCTGTGAGCTCCGCCTTGCCTGCCATTATGAATGGAAACCGTGGACCAAAATAAGTCTTTGGTCCCTTCAGCTGCTTCTGCCAGATGTTTTGTGACCGAGATGAGAAAAGTGACTAATGTATTATATTGACAGCACATCTCCATACATTACCCATCCTCCTTAATTAAAACTCTGTACCCATTGGCTGACATTTCCTCAGTACCACCCCCTGACATTGTGTGTACTCTGTGTGCTTTAATTTTTCTAACCTATAAAATAAGGTCAGTAATATTTACTCAGGGTTATAGAGAGAATGATCTAGTATGCATGAGAATTTAACCAAGCACATGACAATCAGCAGGCTTTTAGTTTATTTTGGAAATGAAAGTTTCTTTATGGTATTGCACATTCAAGTAGCTTGGTTTTCATTCTGAAAAAGTCCAAAGCTTTGCTTTCAGGACACCTCAAAGTGAGGAGCTTTTTTTTTTAATTTAAATTTTTATTTTCTTTAGCAAATCATACAAAAGTACTGTATTAACATCATTACTGTATTTACGTTGTATTGCTCCCTCTCTAGCATATCATACAGGAGTACTGTATTTACATCATTACTATATTGACATCATTACTGTATTACAATGTACTTCTAACTCCTGTGCTCATTACTCCCTCTCTAATCCATGACTTTGTTTTACGTTAATTATTACTACACATACACACCTATACACACATCAAAACCCTTCTGAGTCTGTTTAGTGTTGCTTGGATGTCCAAGTATTTAGGGCTGTCCACTTGGGATTGGACGACCCACTGGTTCTCAACCTTCCTAATGCTGTGACCATTTAATACAGTTCTTCATGTCGTGGTGAACCCCAATCAAAAAATTATTTTTGTTGATACTTCATAGCTGTACTTTTGTTACTGTTATGAATCATAATATAAATATCTGATATGCAGGATGGTCTTAGGGACCCCTGTGAAAGGGTCGCTTGACCCCAAGTTGTGTGACCACAGGTTGAGAACTGCTGGAATAACCCATCAGGTAATGTGTCCGTGGAGAAAACTGTTTCTCTCTGTAGCCATTGATTGCCTGTAGTCTTCACCTCGGGGTAGGGCCTTGAGAGAGTTCCCCCTTCCAGGTGTCACATGAAAACCTTTTATTATTTCTGTTTTACAGAAAAAGGAAAGAAAACACCAACTTTGATTAAAGTTGCTTAATTGTTTAGTTTCTAGAAACTAACAGAAATCTTTCAGAAAAGGTTTTGCTAAGCTTAATCCTTTCACTTAGGTAATTAATTCTTTCACTTGTGAGATTCATGTTCATCCCACTTAATGCAGTGTCTTTGAATGCAGAGGCTGTTGCTCAGTGAGACTTCCCCTGTGAGAGTGTGGAGGGAGCCTCAGGTGTGCTGATGAAGGATGCTGACCCTTCTAAGGAAGTGCAAATACACACTGGCCAGCTAGAGAGAAGCTTGCAGGGGGACCTGGAGCTTCTAAAGGGCAGGAGGTAATGGATGGGCTGTTTCCCTTTAATTAGGAACAAAAGTCTTGTCAGGTTTAAGCGCTCTCCTCAGACATTTTGTAATCCTCTCATAGTTGAGCTTTTATTCCCCTTTGCATAAACAATGGATGGCTGGAAGATTATATCATCAAAATGAATAGAATACCACTCGATGAAATTAGTGGACAAATAAAATATGCAATGGATTTTCCACAAAGGGAAATAAAGCCCAATTATGTTCATTAATTCCAAAAGGAAAAGGCCATAGATTTGAAGTTAAAACTATTTCTTAAAAGCTCATTTTTTTTTGTCTTGACTTTAGAAAGAGAAAAAAACAAAACACTCTCTAAAACATAGAACAAAGCTTACTGTCTTAGAACCCTGCTGTTCTACAGGGCCATTTTATTTTGAAAAGTCTGCAGGGAGTTAATCCTCAGACATGGAAATCTTCTTTGGCCTCATGGCAATGGCTGCCTGTTATGGTTTCCCCAGAAAGTCCCCTGGTGCTCACACTCTCTTGCCAAAGCATATCAGACAGGAGTCCCATGTCTGTCGTCCCCCCCCCCCCCCCCCCCGCCCCCGTCTTCTCCTCTCTAACTGAGAATGGACAGGCTCTGAGGAAGGATGTCTTTTCCTCCACCCCTCCACACATTAGAAGGTTGGAGTGAGAAAATCAGGAATGTGTTTGTATATGTTGGAGGGAGAATCGGCCTCAGAGATCAAGGCAGTTGACTACTTCCCTATGTACCAACTACGAAAATGTAACTGGTAGGTGGAGGCTGGGAAGCTCTCAGATCCTGAGTGAGAAGATGGAGCCTCTACTCATTGTGTCCTGGTTCTTATCAGAATCAGAGAAAAAAATAATTCAGAGATGAGGGCAAAGGAGCTGAAGAATTAAAGATTTGAGATGAAATTTATTACAGGGCAAAGGTACCGTACTCAGTGGGTGAGTGTGAGCTTCATAAGACAGAGCCTGTCACTGGACTGTGGACAGCTTGTTTTATGAGAATATTTTAAGGAAGGGAGGATTATTCATGAGTTAAGGTGGTGGTAGGGGGAAGCAGTGAACTCCAGTAATGAGTCATGGTTTCCCAGAATGCAGTTTGCTTCCCTTTTCTGTTCTTATGTGCAGTTTTCAGATGTGGCACATGCTGTCACATACTTGATGAGACCAGGAAATTTTGCAAGGCTAATGGCATGAAGATACTGTTGTGATGAAGCCAAGGACAGCTCATAGTGGTCTAAGTGGACCGCACCGAGGCCAGATTGTTTTGGCTGTTCTGGATCTTTCTTGTTTGCAGGCATCTGATGTCTTACAGTAACACAGCTCCGTGGATGCAACAGATTGCTGCCACTGTGGAGTTTGTCATCTCCCATCCCACGCCTGTGTAGCCCACGCCAAAACTACTTGCATATCTATTTTTTAGCAAATGAATGCAATTTTCCTTAATTTCTAATGGGAACAATCTGGAATCATCTGTTACAGTATGTTATAGGTTCCAGGAAACTCTTTAAGAGTATGAGAATGGGATGGGTGGGGTTGAAACACCGGTTCACTGATCCAGACAGATTTTTATAGAGCTCTCTGAAGAAAATAGCTTGTCTTCCCTCAGACACAATTCCAGACCATTTCTCCGAGCTAGAGTATGGGTTTGAGGTGATTTAAGGTAATTTGCGTAAAAATACAAACTCAAATTGATATTATAATTTGGAAATTGAATGTGAGGTGAATTATGCAATTCATAATGCAGAAGTGAGTTTCTCTGACTCATGGAGAGAATGACTTCCATGGTAATTAGGTGATTTCTCTTTTCCCTTTGATTTTGGTGGCTTGGCATTGAAAATCACATGGAGTGCAGGATGCTTTCAGAGCCCATTACAGTCATTAAATAATGAACATTCTCCAGTCTCACCAATTCCATTAAGAATGACATCATGAGTTTCCAAACCCAAGACACGGACCTGCCTTTTCCTATCACAGGGCAGTTTAGTAGCAGAACTACAATGCAGAGCCATTTTTCTCCTAGGAGACACACTCAGTTTCTTTGAGTCATTTTCATCAGCAAATAGTTATGAAAACATAAAGTTATAATTATTAAAAATATAAAGCCTAAAACTTTAGCAGATTAGAAGATACAGTCACTAGCTAATAGGGAGTAGTAAAACAATATAACTTTAAAAAATATTTATTAATTTACACTATTTATTTGGATTATATTCATTCTCCTGCCCTCTCTTCAGTTCCACCTGAATTCTCTAACAGGTTCCCCTCCCAACTTTATGTCCTCTTCTCTCTCTCTCTCTCTCTCTCTCTCTCTCTCTCTCTCTCTCTCTCTCTCTTTCTCTCTTCCTTCTCCTCCTCCTCCTCCTCCTTCTTCTTCTATAAAACAATTGAGTTCAGTTAGTGCTTCCTATATGTGCCTGGATGTGGAGCCATCCAAAATGGAGCATGGGCACCCTGCTAGTGGCTACATCATCAAAGAAAAATGGTTGTTTCTCCCTCATCAGCCATCAACTACTAACAGGTCTTCAGCTAGGGATGGGCCTCATTAGTCTCTTCTCCATCTGTGCTGGAATTTTGTCTGGATTGATCTTGTGGAGGTAACCACAGCTGCTGTGAGTTTTGGAGTGCAATGGTTATGCGTTGTCCAGGAGAGAGCCCTTCACAGTACACCTCGTCATCCTCTAGCTCTTATATTTTTTTTATCCCCTCTTCCATGATGTTCTCTGAGCCCTGGTGAAGGATGGTAGCTATAGATGTCCTACTTAGGGCTGAGCATTCTTAGTCACATGTTGCCAACAATTTGACTGGTTAAGAGTTTCTACATTATGAATATAAAATTTGCGAAAATTTGCTTTAGAATAAATGCATGCAGTGATCTGGAAATTTAATTGTGGCAAAAACCAACCAAGCACACCCATCTGTTCTTTTTTATAATTCCTATCTCTTTGAGACAGTAACACTAAAGCCAATATCAAACCATAGGACTAACCAAGTCTCACAGAAAACCAGGAGGATATTTGATAAAGATCAAATGATATTTACCCTGGGGGGGAAAAAGACTCAGTAATAGCAGCAAGTAGAAGTGAATGAAAGACATATTACTATTGATCAATACCTACTTCCCCCTTTCTACCAAAGACAAAACTTAGTCATATGACTTGCTTTGGCCAATGATGACTAGTAGGAGGGATGTGTGTCTCATGCAAGTAGATGTGAGAGTTGCTTCACGCTCTGCCCTCTTCGTTTCTCTGCTGGGATGTGCACAGCATCCCGGGAAGGAAACTGTTCTCTCAGTCCAGACCCAGAATGAGAAGGGTGGCAGAGCTGCAGTCACCAGGATGTGAGGCCTGAGTGAGAAATGGGCCTCTGCTAATGCAATTTTGTTTGTTACTCTAGCTCTGCCTTAGCGGGCGGCACCTGAAAGCTAGACTGGTAAGATGTCAAGGCACAGATGCAGCTTTGATGAGGTTGATTAATGAGAACTGTGGAGCGTCCTTTCTCATACAGAAAACCAGCTGGGAGGGAGCTCAGTATGAGAAGCAGGATTTACAGCCCACCAGTCCTTTTAGTTGATCGGATACCATGCTCACTGCTGCTTATGTTTCATATCTACTCACTCAAGCATTCATCTATTTCAGCTAGCAGATATAGGAATAAACCACTTACCACAAAGGAGCAAAATGTGTAATTAAAATACTTGCTCGCTATTTTTTTTTTTCAGCCGTGCAGTGTAGTTCTTGTTAACTTTCCTCTCGCAGAGAGCAAGTCATTTCAGGGAAGGAAAAGCCCGGCACAAACTGGCTGTGACTGCTGAGTAGTACTTTTCTATCTTCTTGTAATTGCTTCTAAGTACACTGTTCCCATCCCTCCATGTGCACTGCACCGCCTTTGGCGTTTTTCCTTGACTACTGTCAATAACCAGCGCATCTTTAATGAGATTTATCTGTGAAAGAGGAAGAATACACTTTGGTCTAATGGTGACTGTTGGTACTACTAGTACTTGGAAGTCACTATTACCAGACACTTTTGTGGGAATTTCCTAAAGGTCGTCTCACTTAAATCCTACAACCCTAGTGTGCCCAGTTGTCAATAGATGAGGCTCAGGCCTGTTGTGGGATATTTTTTACACTGTGTTACGGAGTATTGCTGTGATTGGTATAATAAAAAAGCTGAAAGGCTAATAGGTAGGCAGGAGGTCTAGGTGGGATTTCCAGGGAGAGAAAAGAAGAGGAGGAGGAATCTAGGCGCGTGGGAGACACCAGGAGACACATAGAGGAAACAGAAGGTACAGGATGGAAGAGAGGTAATGCCATGTTGTAGAACACAGATTAATATAAATGGGTTAATTTAAGTTATAAGAGCTAGTTGGAAACAAGCCTAAGCTATAGACTGAGCTTACATGATTAATAAGTCTCCATGTCATTATTTGGCAGCTGGCTGGTGAGACAGACAAAAACTCATTACGTTTGACATCCAATGTGGAGGCTTAAATATTCACATAGGTCCTGAAAAGGCTGCCTCTCAGGTAGGCTCGGTGTACAGAGGCATGGCTCTTTTAAGAGGCCCTGATGTGCAACTGAGCACTGAGTATAAACTCCTGTTTCAGGCAGACACAGCAAATTCCCAGAGCTGAGGAGGGTAAATGCAACTCCAAGCTGGTAATGCTGACATGAGACTAAGTTCTCATGGAACTGATGGGGATGGAGCCAGCCTCCAGCATGCCATGTGCTAAGCAGAGTGGCACAGAAGTAGCCAAGCAGTGTAAGATTTGGCTCACATAGTCAGAGGAGGCTGCAGATATGGGGGGAAAAAGCCAGGTCCAGACTGAGAAAAACCTCTGAACAGGTTATAATGTGTTTAAAAATGTACTTAGATGGTAAATAAAGAAAAAGAAAATAAATAGTTTAAAAATAATAAAGTCTTTTAAGAAAGAATAAAGTAATATAAAAAGAATAAGCCATGTAAGGATGGGAAATACACAGGGCCCTGGGACCCCTGTATGGTGCTTTGTTGACTTTGAATATTTTAAATGCTAATATACAAATAAGAATAGCTGCTGAGGGACATTGAATTATGGAAACTGCTAAATTAAACCAACCTATATACTCTAAGAATGTCTTCACTTCAGAATGAAAGTAAAAAAATATGTTGCACTGGGGGAGAGGTTATGCTTTTGTTTCCAAAAGAAACAAAAATTGTGATTCTTTTCAAAATTAATGAAGACCAGATTTGATTGGGGGAGACCTGAAAATCTTGACTGCAGACATGAAAAAAAGAAACCAAGAAAGACTACAGGTCAGTTGACTTATATGCTGATCCCTCTACTATGGGGACAGCTTTGAGACTGGGTGAAACATGATAAATCTTGTTGACTACAGAATCCTCATGACTTATTATTACATGCCATCCTTCTATATGGCATGGATAGAAGTTTGGTTATACAGTCCCAATAGACTTATGAAGTTGACAGATGTCTTTTACCTGCTCAAATATAAAACAAAAAAATCTTTAGCTGACTTGTACACACCACACATTCCATACTTGTGTTAACACACACACACAGACACAGACACACACAGACACACACAGACATACACAGACAGACACACACACACACACACACACACACACACACACATATATATATATATAAAATGTTACCTTTAAAAGTTTATGTGTTTTCAGAAAAAAAGAACCAGACACAATAAAGACAAGCAGTCTAGGTGATCCAGCCTCTCATAATGTCTCTGTTGCTATTTCCTTGAAATTCTGCATCCAGAACAACTTCAAAGTTGCTAGCTGAGATGGTCCAGCCTCACAGACTATCCAGCCAAGACTTCAGGTAAATTCTATACTTTCCCATCACACAGAGACTAAACAAAAAACAATACAGTTAGCTCTCTTATGACTTGACCATTATCCCAATATTCTCAGGGTCCCCTAAAGATGCCATTGCCCCCAGAAGGTGAAGTGGAGGGAAGGAGGTGAGAAACAGTTTGCTGGTAGTGGATCAGGCTCTCTTGTTCACTGTGTGGAACCTCAAGCAGCCACCCGGCCATCTCTACTCCTGAAGCTGCATCCATGATAAACCCAAGTCTTTGCAGAGAAAAGAGTCTATGGATACTCATCATGCTCATTTGTGTGGGAAGGTTTATTGGAAGATGGCTCAAATATTCTATATCTGGAATCTATTCTCTGCTCTGAAGTCTCCCCTGATCTCCCGGAGGCCACTGATCTTTGACTGCACATCCAGTCTGTGTCTCTCTTAAACTGATCCCATACATAACTAACTTCAAACTGCATCCAACATGTCATTTTTGTATTTTCCTCTCATATTCTTTCTTGAAGCATCAGATGATAGGAAAAACCAGAGACCTCAGGAACCTAAATAATTTAATCATATTTTATATAATTTCTAACCTTCCTCCACCAATCAGAATAAGTAAAAATAGACTAAGAAATCATTTATATGATTCCACATGTATAAATATATATGTTAAAGCTAACACTTGTTTGCTGTGGATATCACTCTATATAAATAAAACACTGAGTGGCGAGTGGCCAGACAGGAAGTATAGGCGGACAAGGAGAGAGGAGAATGCTGAGAAATGGGAGGCTGGGTTGGAGAGACCTGCCAGCCACCACCATGACAAGCAAGATGTAAGGTACCGGTAAGTCACGAGTCACATGACAACTTATAGATTAATAGAAATGGGTTAATTTAAGATAGAAGAAGTAGATAACAAGAAGCCTGCCACGGCCATACAGTTTATAAGTAATATAAGCGTCTGAGTGATTATTTTATACGTGGGTTGTGGGACTGCGGGGCTTGGTGGGACCTGGAGAAAAGCTCTCCAGCTACACTTGTTCTCAAAATTTTTATTGGTAAACACAGGTATTTTAGAATATGGTAAAGGTGCCAGCTCTAGAGCCAGGCTCTCTGGTTTGAAAATGCTGATTTTACCTTGGGTCAGTTACTTAACCTTTCTCTATCTCAGTTTCTTGGACTTCAACCATGGAGAAAAATACAGTTTCTAAAGCTCAAATATTGAAAGCTACAGTGAATAAAATAGGCTTAGAATAGGGTCAAGACCTTAACCGGTGTCAAGTATGAATATTAATAGCTATAATTAGCTTTTGTGATGTATAGGAAGCCAGGGTGTAGAATTTAAAGGTAAGACAAGTAAGAGGTTTACTTCTACTCAGCATGCAGATGAATCCAGTCCGAGAACAAAGCGAATCCTAGAATTGAGAGGCCAACTGAACCCCTTTTATACTCACATTTCTCAGTATAGCTTTTACATCTTGGGCATGTACAAGTCAGTTCCTAACAGCAACAGTATTTCTGGCATAATCCTATACTTATCACCATTCTCTCCCAGATGTTTCTCACTCTGACTCCAACCCCCTCAGTCACATGATGCACTAGTGATGACCTGCCTTCCAAGTGTTAGAATTTCATGTCCTCATTGTTGACTAGATCCTGCACTACAGTAGATCACCATCTTGCCTATTCATAGAGCTGTGCCTGGGTCAGGGCTTGGGTCAGGGCCAACCCCTGCACCAACCAAACTTAACAGTCCCCTGGCCAGTGATTTCAAATGGGCTTTTGAGAAGAATGTCAATCATCAGGACCACTGCCCTGACGTCATTCTGGATTGAGAACTGATGTAGGCATACAGCAGAATCTCTTTACTTAGTTACAGAAAGGATAATGGAGGAAATTGCCTAGCAAGTTTGAGTTTCAAAAACTTACAGCACAGTATTAAAATTCATAAGTAATATTAAGAAGCAGATGAAAAATTTGAACCGTTTTTATATAGAGATACTCAAGCGATACATAGCACTAATCAATGAGGAAAATGTTGAAATGGAACAAGGATGAGAAGAAATAATTCGAAGAGGGAATAATTAAGAGCAATAAGCAGAACAAATCTTCAATTTCTCTGGTAATCATGAATATAAGAAAAAGAAATGTTATTTGTTGGTGCATAAAAACCAATAATGATTAAAATGAGTAGTAATTTCAAAAGGCTACCATAAAATGAGTTATTTGTAAATTTTCTAAATGATACAATAGTTCAAAAACAGAAACTGAAAATCACTTTGTGAAGGACTTAGAAAGCCCTATGCCCTTTGATCCAGTCATTTCAAGGCTAGAAATCTCCCTTATAAACAAAGATTTTTTTTTTGCTCAGAGATTTTTTTTAACCATTTTATTTGTTACAGCAAATAAACCAAGTATCATCATCATTAATAACAAAAGAAAATAAAAACCTGCCAAACCACTATTTCTATAGATTAAAAATGGGAAATGGTTAAACAAATTTCAGCTTGCTCTTGCAATAGAATTATTGCATACCACACTTTCTAGTATTGTCATTGTGCACTGTGGGGAAATAATTTCTAACAACCTCAAATTGCATACATGTGTGTATAATCAGATAATGGATTTATTACACCAGGTGTTATTAACCGCATTTTAAAAGGATTTTGATTAATCTACAGATATATATATAAATGTCATAGTATAGACGTAACATTATATATAATTGTAGAACACAGAATTATGAAATTGTATATTTTGTTAAATATATACAGATTGAATTCCCAGTGCATAACATTGTAATAAAATAGCTATATTTAAGAACTAAATCTCTCTCTATAAAACACCTGTGTGTATACTAGAGAAAAAGGCTGGAGGAAAAGAAATGAAAACCTTGGCAGTGGTTATAGACTCATAGGACTTTCTCCTGGAGTCTCCAATGCTGAGAGTAAGCAGGAGCTTTTCTTCTTTCAGCAGGTAAAGGTGCCGAGGCCCAGCAAGATGGTTAATTCAGTCAAAGTCCCAGGAGCAATGAGAGGTAGAGCTGAAACTTGCACATGGGTCATCTGATGCTCTGTCTAAGGAACTTGTCTGTGAGGTAGTGTGGCAAGACGTTCTGTAGCTAGAGAGAGGCCAGGAAGTGGGGGGAACCTACAGTTATAATTTGCTTCACAGTTCGCAGGTATGAGAGAGAAAGAGGAAACATCAACTAAAATTCTAGGTAGGAGTTGTGTGCAGAAGAAAGGTTCTGCATGCTTCAGGAATGCATTCATTGTTTAAGACATCTTGGTTCTCTGGCTGAGTTGAAGACTTATTCTCACATAAGACCACCAAAGAAAAGAAAGGAAGTAGGTGCTAGCTTGCTCTACTTCAAGGGAAGCAAACCATAAGGCTAGGCTTTATACCGTCCCACACAGAAACAGCAGACAATAGTGAGGCAGGTCTCACATCCCAGCCTTCCTCAGCGCATGGTGACTTCAGGTTCCCAAGTTGTGGCTTAGGGTGAGTTTGTGTGTGAGTGAGCAGATGTGATGCTCAACTCCTCACTTTCTCCCCTTCGTCTTATGGTTCCAGGAGCTTTGGAGTTAGAGGAAGCGCGGGGCATTGGTGTAATGTCACACTCAGGATGCCACAGACATGGCCTCTGCTCCTCTTATAGTTGAAAAAGCTGAGCTGTGATGGATACCGACAGTTGTGGGGGGAGGGGTCATAGCTCTGTGACAACTTTTAATCTCTTATGACCAGATTTATTTCATTTTACCTGTAAGCACCATTTGCATAACTTCCTGTTTCCTTTTAAGGAACTATCAGATTCCTCAAGTTTTCGGTTTCCCAGGTTTGTCTTTCTGAATTTGTAATTTTTTTTCTTAACTCACTGCTTTGCAAGGACTGACCAAATGGTCACTATGCTTAAAATTCGCATCCAGTTAACTCACTGTATACTTCATTCTGCCCTGTGCTCCGACATATTGGAAAAACATTCTACATAAAGAAGACAGAGTAATTATTAGAAGCAGTTTGGAAAATTTGATGGTTGGTGAACATATGGAATGCTATCTAATCAGTATCTTCTCAAATATTCTATTTGTTCTGAAAAACCAAATGCTCTGTTTGATAGCTCTTACCAACCTTGCTGTCCTAACCTAAGACGCCCCAGAGATAGTGAACTTTGTCTCTGATTGCACCTGCCTGGGCCCTCTTAACCTCTCACCCTGGTCACTTAACTCCTGCATTTGGGCTCTAACAAGTGGGAAGGATTCAGTGACTGAGTTAAACCACTGTGATTGTGATGGGTGATGAAAGAGTAGCCAAAAACATCTACCCATGCCTGAAAAATAAGAGCAGGTTCTGAATGTGCCTCCACAAGGTGAATGAATTGCTTCAGGCTGGGTGAGCAGTTCTGTGATCCCAACAGGCTGTTAATATGCTTACAGAAAGAAACAGAACACATTGACGTAACTTTGAACACTAATGTAAAAAAAATAATCAGGAGGATACGAACAGGTGAAAAACATGGAAGCTGCTTGTGGTAGCTCACTACTGTCATCTCAGCACTTCAAAGCCTGAGGCAGAGGGATCACTGACAGTTCTATGCCAGCCTGGGATATAAAGTGAGACCCCCGTCCCCCCAAACGGGAACGCAAACAAGGGGAAACAAACAAACAAAAAAACCTGGAAGAGAGTTTGGTTGTGAGTGGGGAGAAATCTCTACAGGGAGGAGTGGCCAAAAGAAAGTCTGCAGACCTGCTTGCAATTGATACCTGCCAGGAAGGGAAAAGCAGTTTTCTTGAATGGAGTCTCACTGGGTATGTCAACCACACTCTAGGGCAGATCCCAAGCCCAGGAGTAGTTGGCCAACACAAAAGGACTGGAGTGTGTGTGTGTGTGTGTGTGTGTGTGTGTGTGTGTGTGTGTACCCTCGTGCATTCATGCATGCTTTTAGTTTCATTTTTTAATTTTCATTTCGTTGTTGTTTTGAGAGAAAGAGAGAGAGTGGGGGGGGAGAGGGAGAGAGTTGGGTAGGTAGGTAGGTGGGGGAGGGGAGAGAATATGCTTAAAACATCTCATATAAAAATTTAAAGTTAAACAGATAAAAATAAAAGACTTGTACACTGGCTATAATACTAATAAAAAAGTACTTCTGATGTACAAAATAATAGTTAATAAAGCCTTCTTTTGAAAACAGTAAAAAGAACAAGCAACTACAGTATGGGTAAAAGCATCCACTTTGTACCATGAAAGGTTTGGATACTCTAGTCTTGTGGTCTTGGTTGTTATTTCACCCCTAGAGCTCTGATGTTTTTCCTATGGGTCTAACTTGGTAAAATAGATGTTGTAGATGTACTGAATGGGTTAGGTAACTAGGCTGGTGTGGGGCAAAGGCACTTGCTATGTAGACAGCCTGAATTTAGTCCCTGGGACTCTCACAGCAGAAGAGTAGAACTGACTTTACCAAGTTGTCCTCTGACTTCCACACAGGCACACACACACACACACACACACACACACACACACACACACACACCTTAAATAAATAAATATGAAAAACAAAGAATTAGGTGAAAAACAAACCAAATTGTTCAGGTCAGCTTCTGGTACATGATACATGCTGAATAATGGTAGCTGTGATTAATTAAACCAGAACGTGAATGATGGGTTGTACCCTTCTTAAAATTTTAAAATATATTCTTGAAAATTCTCACATCTATACACAAAATATGGTATTTACTCCCCATATCCCTATTCAGCTTCTCCCAGATCCTCTTCAACATACCCTCCTCCCAACTTCATGTCTTTATGAAAAGTAAAAATAAAAAAAGTTATAACCCACTAAGTCCAGTTAGTGCTACCTATATGTGCTTGGGTGGGGAGTCATTCGTTGGAGAGTGGGAATCCTACCAGTGGCCACATTCTCAATAAAGAAGGATTCCCCCTTCCCCAGCAACTATTAACCACCAATAGCTCCTTAGTAAGGGTAGGACCTGGGGATTATCTACTCCATCTGAGCTGGAGTTTTAGCTGGTTTCACCTCATGCAGATAACTACAACTACCATGAGTTTGTGAGTGCAGAAGCCATGTTATGTCCCAAAGGCAGCCTTTTATGGCACTCCTCCCAGTCCTGATGGGTTGTGTTCTAATAGTGGATGTATGGACAGAGCAAGCAGGGGATAGGGCAGTAAAGGCAACAACAGAAAGTCTTGCTGGTGGATCAGAGCTATCCACAAGGGTGGGAAGGCCTGGATCTTGAGCTGTTTTTCAGGAGGATGTAAATGGACTGTACTGAAGATCCAGGGGTGGAACTGGGAGGTGCTGATGGTGTCACATCACTTTTGCTGTACAGAGACTTTTTGCTTCAGATTCCAAGTCAGTTGACTTCAGTGGATGGTTTGGCATCTTCCAAGATGCTGTCTCTTGGTAGGACAAACAGTCTGTATTTATATAGGTCTTGTTTCACAGTACCTTGAAGTGTCATATGTATTCTAGAGTCCTTTGGTAGCACACCTGTGAGGTGGGAAGAGCTGTGGGAAGAGGCACTATGTAGCAGAGCGGCTCACGGCAGGTGAGTGTGCTGTGCAGGTGAACCCCACTCTAGATTTTCCTCTTCCCGGAGCCTCCTCTAAAAGCTCACGTAGCCGATTCTGGTATATCTCATTAAACATCTGTTCTGGGGGAGAGAGAAAGGAAGAGAATGGAACACTGTCAGGGCAAAAGCAAGAAGCTACAACATCTTTTGCAAATGAGTAATGAATCATGGAAATTGTTACCTAACATATACGGGATACGAATCTGTACTTAGGAAATGTTCAGACATAATTTCCCCAACAGGGAGGTATCAATAAGCAGGTGTTTCCTGTGTTTAAAAAAAAAGGGTTCTTTCCATTTCTAACATCTTTGTTCTTATATTTCATGTTAGACTCATCTTTTTCTTTGGACAGCTAATAGCCCGTGCCCCCTCCCCCGACCCCCGCCCCGCCTTGATGAATGACTGAGCCAATAGAGATGGCCAACATCTTGGGAAACTGTAAACTTTGGAGATCATGTGTATTCATCAGAATCTCAGAGCTGAAGCCAAAAGAGAACTCACTGGATTTTTCTCATTGTCTTATGAGCACAGGAAGGAGAACATTGTCCAAAGGAATTTGGCGGTGGATTTGAAGAGCTTGGGGCTGGAAGATGCTCAGTCACCACATCACTGATGCTTCCGTTTTACAGAAGACAACTGAATCCCAAAGAACTCCAGTTAGTGATTTGCAAGCATGACTGCATATTGGGATCAGTTGGAGATTTAAATTTCTTTGCTACTTTGGCCCTCATTTCCAGAGTAATTGGTTTGGTATGCACTTAAGTCACATGGAGATTAAAATCCTTCCTAGTGGACTCATCTATCCTGAGATTGGAAATCACTGTGTAAAATGTGATACTACTCTACTGATGTTAATTAGTATGTTCTTAATAAGCAATGCCAACACAGATATCCACATACTTTAGTATTGACACATGCTAACTCTGAAGCTATTTCTCAGGAGTCCAAATTCCTTTGTACATATTGTTTTGTAGAAAGTTTTCCTTTCTTGGCACGTTCTTGCATTCTACTATCTTTTCTCTGAGCTATTAAAACAAGTTATTAGGAAAAGGAGTCGGTGAAGGCCATGTGATGAAATCTACTGGATTAATGTGTGCCCCTTTCAATGAGATGGTTTCTGATTAGGAATAAAGACCTTGATATAAAAGAAAAGAAAAACCCTTCATGATAACTTTGAAATAATAACCAGAAAAGGCTTCCAGTGAGGAATTGGGATGCCAACCCAGCTGTGAAAACTTCAGCCACAATTTGTCCTGCCTACAAGATGTGCTGGGGTAGAGGTGGTGCAGAACTGTGGGGAGTGGCCATCAATGACTGGTTGAACTTGAGATCCATGTCATGAGAAGAAGCCCATGTCTGATACTACCTGCAGGGCCAGGAACCAGAGCTGGATAGTCCAGAAACCTAGGATAGAACCAAATACTACTAACAAAAAAGTCAATGAATTGATTCCTAATAATGTTCTGCTATACTCATAGATCAGAGCCTGTAACAATTGTCATCTGAGAGGCCTCATTCAGCAACTGATGGGAACAGATGCAGAGACCCACAGCCAAACATTAGGCAGAGCTTGGGGAATCCTGCAGAAGAGGGGTAGGGAGGATTGTAGGAGCCAAAGGGTCAAGGACACCAGGACAACACAGCTCATAGAATCAACTAAGCAGGGCTCATAGGGGCTCACAGAGACTGAATCGACAATCAGAGAGACTGCATGGGTCTGATATAGGTCCTCTGCATACATGCTGTGGTTGTGCAGCTTGGTGTTTTTGTGGGACTCCTAACAGTGAGAGTGGAAGTTATCTCTGACTTTTTTTTTTGCCTGCTCTTGGGACCCCTTTCCTCCTACTGGGTTGCCTTGTCCAGCCTTGATATGAGGGGTTTGTGCCTAGTCTTATTGTAACTTGTTATGCCATGTTTGGTTGATATACATGGGAGGCCTGCTCTTTTCTGAAGGGAAACAGAGGAGGAGTGGATCTGGGAGTTGAGAGGGAAGGTGTGTGTGGGGGACTTGGAGGAGAGGAGGGAGAGGAAACCTTCAGTCAGGATGTAATATATGAGAGAAGAATAAATAAAAAAGAAAAAATAACTCAAAGGTAGTTACTTACGATCTATGAAGAGATGACCTGGTTTTCTCTATCAAGTTGACTCCATAGCCTATCTGAAAAAGCTTCAAGGTCTCTGTAGAATGAAAAATGTGTGACTGCACAAGCCAATGGGGTAGTGAAAACAACCATCTCCACCGCAGCATCCAAGACCCAATTCTTTATGTTCAAGTGGGCTGTTTTCTCCCTCTGTCTAGACCCTTTGGGAACAGAAGACAGGACAGCCATGTTTCACCTAGAACAAATGTAAAGAATGTTGGGCTGTGCCTACACTAACTAGTCTCTTTGTGGGATATGAGATAAGGAAGAACTGACTTCCGGCTGCTTCAAATTTGTAATTCAATTTAAGAATTATGGCTTGTGCTTCCTTTGTTATTTGTAGTGTTTGTGTTTAGACACCTTGCCTGTTTTTATTCATAAGGATGTGCTTAAGTAATTAGGCAACTATGATTCCACATTTTCTCCACAGAGCCTTATAGAAAGTAAGAAATCTAGATGTTAATCATTCATGATTCGCTGCTGTCATTGTGTTATTATATATTCTTTTTCTAGGATGTGTTGACTTTTTCTGAGATGTATTATAGTTATTTACAGAAATTATTAATATTATATTACCACTAGGAAGGCATGGAAGGGGAGGAGAAAAAGGATATAGAAGAGCAAAGAAGCAACTGATGAGGATTTACTTCTCTGGAAGAGCTTTACAGGCTGGGAATGTAGCTCAGCTGGTAGAGTGCTTTCCTAACATGCAAAAAGTCTTGGAATCGATTCCCCATACCACAGAAGCCAATGTGGTGGTGAAGTCCTGTTAACCCACCACTCAGGAGGTAGAGGCAGGAGGATCTGGTGTCATTCTAGGCTACATAGCAAGGTCAAGACAAACCTGGGATACACAAGACCACTCCCACCCTCTAAAAATAAGTAGAACTTCTTGTTTGCCTTTAGGTTTGGGCCACGGCTGAGTAGCTTGTACTTGATTTTCCTTCTCACCAAAGCATATATAAAATACAAAACAACCCAAAAAACTTATTTTTCAGGAAATGAACAGCAACCAGTGAAATGCTGAGGTTCCTAAAGAGAAGGGAAACACATGACCCTTAGATGTCTCCCTGAGTACAATTTCCAAGCTATCATATGGAAAACAGTACCCAGGCAGAAGGTGGCAGTCTCACTGTCAGAGGAAACAGACGCTGATGTCTGGAGTCGCCACAGTGCCTGGGATAGGGTATGAGATAGGAGAGAGCCACAAAAACTGGCATAAAATTCAGACTGAGTCTGGTTGACTCACAGAGCTGTGCTTTTGCAGAATTCAATTTTGGGAGCCATGGCTGAGAAAGGTGGTGGGAGATTCAGTCAATGCAGAGATATCAGAGTTTGAACTGAAGTTGAAAATTTGGTCCAGCTAGTGAATAACTTGGTTTCGTTGTTGTTGAAGTATCACATATTAGAAATTGGGACCATGCTAGAAGTTAGGTCTAGACTCCGTAAGTGAAAAAAAAAAAAATGAGACAGACCAGTGCTTATTTAGATTCCTAGCCTAGCCACATGAAACAGCATGACTTGTGACTTCATGTCTGTTTGTTTTTAAACTAGTTTTTGATGCTACTAACACACTTACCCTTGCAATGACTTAAGTGGTAGCGTGCCTGAAAAATGATGCTCAGGTCACATCAGCTGCCACACCTATAACTGGTGTCCAGATTCCCATTCCAGAAAATATATGCAAGTGAAGATAGGTTTTTGAAAATACCATGGTTTTATTTAAATTATTTGTTTGTTCAAGAAACTAGGGGCTGGGGAGATGACTCAGTAGGAGAACAGCTTGCCCTGGAAACATGGCAACCTGAATTGTAGATTCTCAGCATCTGTCAGAAGTAGCTGGATGCAGCACTGTACATTTGTAAGCACAGTGCTGGAAAGCGGAGGAGGCAGTTGGATCCTTGGATCTCTCTGGCCAGCCAGCCTGGGGAAATCAGTAAGCTCCAGGTTCTGGGAGAGACTTTGCCTCAAAAAAATAAGGTGGGAAGCAAATGTAGAAGAGGGTCAACCTTGACCTCTGGCTTCTATATGCATTCATACACATGTGCACACCCTGCCCCCCCCACATATGCACAAATGAACACACACACACACACACACACACACACACACACACACACACACGAGGATTTAACCTTTTCTAAAGCTCGCCTCTGTTTTATTTTTCAGGGGTTGATTCCTAACCCTTTCATGTCATGCTGATAGAGTGACTGGGGCTTCAGGTTGTGACACACAGCCCGTCAGTGTCAATTACAGTGGAATCATAGGGATTCAACTTGACCTCTGGAGAATCTAGAAACTGTTAGCCATGTGGAAAATTGCCCACAGATCCTCAGGAAAGATTTGGAACACCAAGGCATGGGTGAGTGTTCTTGTTTGACAAACCTCTGAATGGTTTGTACATTTCATCTGTGTAAGCAAGGAGCAAATGGATCCACATGGTGACGACAGCCTGAACCTCTGAGCGTGGAACTCACTCAAGATTCCTTCCCATGCAGCTCTTCATTGCCTTGATTTTAACTTCACCAAACTTGTATCCTACACCACAGTTGTGGATAAAACAGCTTTCAGTGAGTTCTTTGACCTTTTCTAGTGAGTTATTTTAACCAAGCCCCAGGAACCTAAATTTACAATCGTTATCAAAAGCAAAGATGAGATTATAGGATTCCCCCCAACTTCACACATGAAAAGAACATTTATAAGCTATGGGCTTTGTGATTACTAACTGTTGCAAGTTGATGTGTGAGGAGCTGATAATCTGAATGGCTGGCATGAGCATGGTGCTGATGACCGTCCATTAAAAGGAAGAAGGACTTGGTGTTTAAACACACAGCCAGTTCTCTGAGTGCTGAGATTTTCATTCATTTGATCACTTAATATTTGGTGAGTACCTTACTATGCAACTTAAAGGCACAGCCCTTCAATTGATATAATAGTAATGATTAACAAAAGAGTCCATTAAATTAAAATAAGAATTAATTGTTTATAGAGACATCAAACTGTGAGATCTGCCTTACTGTAGTGGTTGAAATTGTGACACTTGGAGCCAAGCACTGTAGCTTGACTCTGGAGAGGTCCCCAAAGTTTGTGTGATCAAGGCTTGGTCCTCAGCTGACATGTTTATTGGGAGGTGGTATACCTTGAAGTGGTGCCCCTAGGGCCCAGTGGGAGGAGTTAGGGCACCAGGGCAATTCTTGAAAGGAGCTATTGGAACTCTGGATGCTTCCTGTGTCTTTTTTACTTCTTGGTTGCCATGTAGTGGATGGGCCTCTTTTGCCACATGCTTTATCTCAATGCATTGTGCTAAGGACAAACAAATGGGCTAAGTCAGCAACGAGGGACCGAACCTCTGAAGTCATGAACCAAATAAACTTCCCCCCTTATATGCTGGTTATCTATGAAGACCCCCTGACCAGCCAGCAGGACTAGTTAAGTAGTCATAGTCAAGGCATTTGTCCATTCAAGAAAACTTAATCTTGAAGGTAGACTAGTTAAGTTGCCATAGTCAAGGCATTTGTCCAATCAAGAGAAGTTAATCTTGCTGGGCGGGTGGTGGTGCATGCCTTTAATCCCAGCACTTGGGTGGCAGAGCCAGGTGGATCTCTGTGAGTTCGAGGCCAGCCT
>CABHPQ010165898.1:0-18745 GCA_902168405.1 Peromyscus aztecus | reverse complement strand
CGTTCATACAAGTATTTTGATCACATTAACCTTCTCATCTCATCAGAGTCCACCCCCATTCCATGGCAACCCAATTTTCTGTTCTCATTTTTTTTTTAAAATAGACAGTCTAATTGGTGCTGGCTATAAATTCTTGGGTGTGTGGTCACCTCCTAGAATGTGTTCTACCTATTCCTGGAGCTCACTTGGTAGCCCAGGCTGGCCTCAAACTCACAGAGATCCGTCTGCCTCTGCCTCCCGAGTGCTGGGATTAAAGGCGTGCACCACCAATGTCCGGCGGCAAAACTCTTAATAAAATTAATAAAATTAATCTCCCTTTGTAAGCAGCTATCAGTTACCAATAGCTCCTCAGCTAAATGTGGGGCAAGAAAACTGAGGAACACACAGGTTAATATTTGTTGCTGATCACAGAGATTAATAACCTACAAATGCAGAAACTGAATTGTCTCCAGTTAAGTACTAGAGTTAACAGCATAGATTACTGTTTTCTGTTGATTGCATTTTGGCTGAATGTTAGGGATTTTTCTGAAATATTTGATGTGCAGTTCCTGCCAAGATCTGTTTCAAAAGAAAGTCTGTCTACATTTCCTCCTGTCAACAAACCTAAAAGATTATTAGAATTACATATGTTGTATGCAGTAGCAGTATTTTCATGCTGCAGAAAAAATGATATTATTAATGGGACTTGCTGTTCCAGAGGCTATTAGGCTATTCTCTACAGGCTAGCCAATTGCTAGTCTACAAGATATAATATAAAGCACATGGATTCAGAATGTTTCTGATTTAGTACCAGCTACATTATTTAGGCAATCTTTATAAACTTGTTCTATAAATGAAAGCTCATGTAAAACTTTGTGCTTGGAAATAATGTTCATATTGTTAAAACTAAACCACTATTGGCCACAATATCTGTGGAATAAAGCCTTCAGTTGACAACCATCAATATATACATATTATGTAATATGTTTATTATACATGTGTACATTTGTATATGCACATGCACATATGCTACTCTAGCATGAATGTTACAAATGTTAAAAATTATAGTTTAAGTTAGCATTTTTTAATAAGTTAATGAACTTAAAAATCACTACTCCAAACAAGGATTTCTAAATCAACTGAGCAAAGCTCATATGGACTCACAGAGACTGAATCAGCATGCACAGGGCTGGCATGGGTCTGCACCAGGTCTTCTGAGTATGTATTATAGCTTTTCACTTAGTGTTCTTTTTGTGGGATTCTGGAGTATGTGAATGAGTGAGTCTCTGATTCTTGTGCCTTCTCTTAGGCTCTTTGCTCTTTTCCTTCTGTTGGTTTGCATTGATAGTTTTTGTTTTATCTTATTATATTTTATTGTGTTATATTTTGTTATCTCTTAGAAGCCTGTTCTTTCCTAATGAGAGACAGAAAGGGAGTGGATCCAGATGGTAGGGGAGGAGTAGAGGGAGGGAAAACTATAATCAAGATATATTGTATGAGAAAATAATATATTTTCAATAAAAGGTAAAACAAAAGCAAATAACTACTCCATTAAAACAAAGTAAAACATTAACAAAATGAAAAGTTGGCAGATAGTCTTAGTTTCACCAAAAAGAATTTCATAAGGGAAAGTGCTACTTTTTGAAACTGAAGAGACCCAAGGACACACAGAGAGAACCAAATCTTCCCAAGTGGAAACTGCTGTGAGGATAAATACTCAGAAAACAAAACCTAAATTCTAATTGAAAATTTGCTTGTGGTGAGTGAGGGAAAACAGTGACAGACAGAAAGAACGATGGGAGACTAAGGCTTATCCTACAAACTTTAGGGTATTGGACCCTTACTACACTTACCAGGGTGCTACAGTGACTATTTAGTTAAAAACAAAACTTGACTTCAGAAAGAGGCAGGGGAAGAAATTATTATTTTGAAAGCTATCAGAACATCCCATTCCTAACAGCAGTTTCAAGGGCAAGCATTTAGTTAGAAACTCAAAACAGATTTCAGCAAAGCTTAAATGAAGTGACAGAAGAGACACACTAGCTGCAGTTACCTCAAAATTTATATTCAAGAGGTGGGGAGAATGAGAAGCTCTCCTGAGGCTCATGCTCCCCTAAAGACTGCGGACCAATCATAGACCTTCAGAAAGCTACATTTCTTCTCTACATGTGCCACCAGGTTCTGCTCACTACAGTTTCCTTTACCCAGCACAGCGAGTTCACGTTTTTGACAAAAGAAAAATGCAGCCATATGCAAAACCAGTAACAACACTGTAAAGAGACAAAAGGCATCAGAATCAGATTCAGATCTACTAACCTTGTTGGGATTATTAGGCAAGAAACTTGAATAAAAATAAGAAAAAGCCAACTGTGATCAGCTATCTATGGGCCTAATGGAATAAATAGATGACATATATAAACAAGAGTGATGCAAGCTGAGGTGGGAATTTTAAGAAAGAATCTAAAAGAAAAGCTAGAAATAAAAATCATGTAGAAAATTCTGAAGACTTCAAAGCCCTTATTGGAAAACTAGGCTTTTTAAAAACATCCCCTCAGCTTGAGTACATAACAATGGATGCTTCCAAAATAGAACGGTGAAGAAGAAAAAGACTCAATCAGAATAAGCCAGATGATACACTACTTGCCAATAAACAAAGTGACATGCTATTCTCAAGCAAGACTCATAGACAGGCAAACTAAGAAAAAGAAGAAAAGGTAAACAGATAGGTATGGGGGTAATAAAAGGAGGGAGGAAATAAGGAGCCTTCAAGAGATCAGAGCGGTATATCCAAGAAGCAGGAGACAATTCAAAATGGTATACCAGATGCACAATGGGAAGAGAAGGAGAAGGGGGAAGAAGAGAATAGAGCCATCACTGAAGCAATACTACCTACATGGTTTCTCTAAATTAGTGCCTAGCACCAAATCATAGATCCAGAAATGTCCAAGAATATTAAACAACATATGCCCCAACTGGCCCTCATCTTTTAAAGTAATTGAATCAGGGATTAATAGCCTACCAATGTAGAAACTGTAGAGGTCACCTGTGTTCACTGGTGAAATTTACCAAGCATTTAAAAAAGAGATTATAAAAATAATTTATAGTGCATTCCCAGATTCATCAGTAGTATTTTAAAGCCCTTGAGTTTGGTCCTGACTTTTTACGAGCAACACCAAAGAGTAGATCTACAGAATAACTAATAAATCAGGTATGATTCATTAAAATTAATCCCAGGAAGTCTATATTATGAACTCATAGAAGGTATTGTTAAGAAAATAGGAAAAACAAGTCACAGACTGATAAGAATATTGACAAAAGGTATATTTTATTTAAAATACCATAAATATTATTCAGTATTAATTATTTTTTGTATAAGAAAATAAAATATATGATTTTTAAAATGGCCCAAAAGCTAGGCATTGTTCTAAGTCAGGAGGATGACAGTAGATCCTAGGCCAGCTGGACTATATAGTGAGTTTTAGGCTAGCCTGCACTACAAAGTGAAGACCTGTCTCAGAAAATAAAACACAACAAAATACAACAAAGGATAATAAAATAAAGAGTTGACCAAATAGTTCATAAAAAAGATACCCTTCAGTAGATGAGTGCATAAATACTCAACACATAGAAAACAAGCTGTTATTCAGCATTGAAATTCGTTAAAATGCCTGGAAGAATTTTAAATACTTAAAAATAATCAGCCAATCTGAATAAGTTGCATATTATTTGATTCCCTCTAAATGGCAATATATATATAGAAAAATTATTCCTAAAAGAGAGCTAAAAACAGAACAATAGAGCAAACAAACAAACAAACACAGAAACATTGCTTATTAGGAATTTCTGAGTGGGGAGAAGTGATTTGATAAACTAGAGAGAATTTAAGGGAAGTAAAATAACTCTAAAGTCATTATTTTTAAGTATTCTATGCTCAGAAAGTATATTTATATATCATTATATTTCTCAAAATCTAGAATATATGAGAATGAAAATGAACTATAATATAGACTATGAATCTATATAATGTTTTAAATAAAAAAGAACTAGACCAAAAAAAAAAAAAAGACCTGTTGATGTAAATTCATTAATGATAACAAATACCCCATTGTTGTACAAGATGTTGAGATGAGTTTGTAGGAATAGACATTTTATTTGATCTCTTGAAATTTCAGACTCAACTTTGATATGAACCTAAAACTGGTCTATAAATATAGTTAATAATCAAGTGTACACACTCAAACATACTTTGAAATTGCTAGAAAATTTAATTTTCAACCTGACATTTCATTTCACAGCTAAATTTATCTTAAAAGTGTTCAAATTTAAAAAATCTGATTATTCCATTCATATGCCTTTTACTTATTGTAAATCTGACCATTTATATCAACATTAACTATTTACTGTTTTGGATCAATGATAGAGGCTAGTGCATAATTCCAAAATAAACTGCTAAGGACTCTGTGATTTGTCCTCCTGATATGTTTATGTTGTGTTCAGCATATTCTTTCTGTTTGTTTTCATCTGTGTACCTAAGTTAATTTTTGGATTGTAGTTGGACTTTTTCATTGGGTCTGCTGGTTCCCCTATAATGACATGGAGATTTATTATTAATGAAGAAAGTCCAGCTGATAGCTTGGGCTTGTTTCTAACTAGCTCTTATAATTTAAATTATCCCATATCTTATAATCCATGTTTTTTTTCTTTTTTTCTTTTTTTTTTTTTTAACAAGATTTGGTTACCTTTACTCTATACTGTCCATACTGCTTCCTCTGTATCTGGCTGGCAACTCTGCCTTCTTCTCATCATCCTCTCAGCTTGGAAATCCTGCCTAGCTATTGGCTGTTCAGCTTCTCTATTAAACCAATCAGAGTATCACATCTTCACAGTGTACAAAAAGATAATTCCACAACCATGGGTGCAATGACTGGATTCATACAATGTTAATTTTTTCCAGCTAGAACCATTTCCTTGATTTTAGACAATCCAGCATCATCATGTACCTACTTCAGAAAATTTCAACTTAGTGATAAAGCCTATGTTTGAAAAATGGTTATTGGGTGATACTTAATCTGGCTAGATATTTCCTAAGGAACAGATGTTTTGCGTATTTTCAGAATTAATAGAGAAATGCAAGCATATTCAGTGACTTAGTCATCCTTGACAAATGAGCAATTGAAAGCATTTTCTTTGTACAAATCATGGAAGACTTCAACTTTCACATTCATAAAATAATGTCCCTTAAATCACTTTTTATTTCATGTGCTGCTTGGGAAGGTATTTTGTGTCACATCCCAAATGTAGAAAACTCATTTCTCTTTTTTGTTGAGTAAAACGTAGTTGATTGGCTCTGTTTTAGGATGCTTTTGGGATGTAAATTTGGGGTTGAACAAAGGAAGTTGATTTGAATATTTTAATCTTTTGTTTTCTGATGTAATCATCATTGTGTTTTAATTGCCTTCATGCAAATGAGATTCTGCAGTCACAAAATTTAATGCTGAGGTCCAATATGATGTCACTTCACCACGAAATTATATTCTGATAAATGAGTCCTTACCTGATTTTCATTGTGTAAACAGTAAAGGACATAGTTACACAAGCATATTAAAGGTGCCTATGATATTACTAGCCAAGTAGTTGACCAATGATATATGTAGTGGTGGGTCATTCACCTCAAGTATTGCTAAGTAACATATAACTGTGCTTGGAAATAATATGATTTTAGCACCATTCATTTATTTCTGCATATATGCTACATGTTTGTATCATCTCCTTTGTTGTATCCTGATCATTCTCACTTTTTCTACAGCATTTGGACTCTAAAATAGGACTCTATGTGAAGATTTTAGCATTTGTCATGTTAATATGCCATATTATTATTTTATTATTTTATATAGAAACCAGGAATAAAGCTGTGGACATATAAGCTTTGACAAGTGTAAAATATGTATACTGGAAAAAGAAAACATACTCAATGAACAGTCCTGGCAAAACTAAAATAATTTTTAAAGTTAAAAACCTTTCAACATTATTTATTTCAAAGATTTAAATTAGAAGTTTTTCTATCCAAAGTTCATGTCCTATAATGTCTATTTTGATTTTCACGGTCTTGGAGAGTTAAAGAGGGAACAGCTATAAATATGTGTTATCACTTTCATAATGTTTCCATTAGATAAGTTACCAAATAATACAGAAAAAACAAAAGTGGTAATTTAAAACATAGGATATTTTATGTTATTTTTGTTCCATTGTATTCTGTCTCTACACAGAGAGGGCGGAGGGATGCAGTGCAGGTGCGGCATCAGATCCCCTTGAGTTGGCGGTTTTGAGTCACCCAAACTGGGTCCTAACAATTGGACCTGAACTCAAGTCTTCTAGAAAAGCCCCAAGCACTCTTATCTACAGAGACATCCTCCAGCCTCATTGGTCCATCGGTCTTTGAAGTTGAATCTCTTCATCATTGGTTAATCTGATCAGATTCACAGAGGAATTTGCTATGTGGAACTTAGGAATAACAAGCAGTAGAACTAGCTGTTTAAAATATAAGACATTGGAAATCTCTGAAGTTACTCCTCATCTTTGTGTGAAACAGTAAAGTAAATTAGTCAAATATATGTCAGAGCCTGGGAAGAATTGCTGGTAACCGTGAGCAAGTGAGAAACCTTTAGAAGAGTGATAGCAATAAGATTCAGAATGTATGCTATTCACTAACACAGTATGCACATGTACACACACATACACACACATACACGCTACACACACACATACACACACACACACACACACACACACACACACACACACACACACCCCTAAAGAAACAATCAGTAGCCTCAAGAGCTCTAAAGGAGGAGTCATCAAGGATGTTAACTTCATGCACTCCTCACAGACTTCCCACTTTCAATAACTAAGTGGATGATTCAAACCGTATCACCTTCCGGGGTAGAAAGGGACTTCCTGTGGGAAGCAGCCCTCCTCAGAACACTCCGACAGAACACTCAGAGAAAGCAAACCACCATTATGATCTGAATATAGAATAACTCCACTGGCCCACATTTAGTTAGCCTTGTGGGAGGATGGAGGACTTCAGGGGAGACTGGAGCATGAGGGCTGAGATTTCAGGAACGTGTGAATCCATTGATAGATAATTTGATGCAATTAGTCAGATGTGATGGAAACTTAGAAAATGCAGCATGGTTTGAGAAGTATATAGCTTGTGCCCTGCCCCTTCTTCCCTTTGGCTATTCTATGCTTAATTTCATAAAGCCAGTAACCTCAGCTACATGAACCTAAAACAGGAATGTTCATTCTCTCCATTATTCTAGAAACAGAAAAGCAAATGGCCCTAGACCAAACCTCTGAAACTGAGGGAGAAGAAAATATTCACTCTTTAAGCTGATTTTTTCCCCACCACCCCCATAGTTGTGGCAAAGAAAACTCACACAACCACTGTGATTGATACCTGTAGAAAGTTTAGTTCATATTCAGATTTGTGAAGTTAGGAGTGACGTACAATGGGGTATGAATACACTATAGGAAGCTGAACATGGGAGCACAGCCTATAATCCCAGCACTTGAGAGTGTAAGGAGGAAAAAGATGTTGTAATTCTCTATTTAGCAAGAGGAGGATGAAATCTTCTTTGGATTACTCAAAGAGACATGTCATTTTCTGTGTCTCCAACTAGTGTATTCACCAGAAAATAAGCCTTGTAAATGTCCAGAAAAGGAACTCCTTTTATTTTTCTATTATCAGACAAGTTCAGGGAAACATTACTCATTTAAAAACCCTGTTACTGAAGTCACTGCTACAGAATGAATAAATGTAAGAAAATGTAGAACTTAAACATCAGCCAATAAGTTTAACATTTTAAAATGCTAAAGTCAAATTTTCTGAAAAAAGAAATACATTATAGATTCTTTGGCTATCAATAAAACTTAAGTATATTGGTGTTTGTGAACATCATAGATAAGTCTGCCAATTGACTGACATGAAAGTGGTCTATTTGTGAATTAAGAGGCAGTAAAGATTATATCATGTAAGTCATCACAGAATAAATGTCTGCGTCAGAAGCAAAGTTAAAATACAGGAATGTGTGCTGTGACTGACATTCTTAGGAAGCTCTCTTCTAGGCCTGAATTGTGTGTACAGGCATGAGAGGCAGCAGTTTAAAAGACACACAGAAGATAATAACAGATTAAACAAGAAAATTAAAATACAGAGCTTGCCACTTAACAGAGATATGAGCCGGATATATCTGCTACTAAGAAGGCTGAGATGGATGAATCGTGAGTCTAGGAGCCAAGAAGTCAAAACAGACTGAGCAACATAGGAAGGGCCTCATAAGATAAATGAGTAAAACTTTTCCCAAATAGGATGTTTTGTTACTTGAGGTGATGTCAGAGCACATAGAAGCTAAATAACAATAAATGGTATGAAAACAAATAATTTAATGTGTAAAAGAAACTAGGACTTCTCACCCAAGGGCTCATTATGAAATAAGAAAAAAAAGGAAATATCTTCTTTGAGAATTTCATACAACTATATAATGAAATATCATATCCAACTGCCATTACCTCCATCTTCCTATAGATCCCCACAGCCCCTCTACAGGTCAAAGAGACTGAAAATTCTAACATGGGTGGAAAATAAGAAATTGAGAGCATATTATTTAGTAATGAGCTATTAGCAATTGATTGTTCTTGGGGGATGGAGTGCCATTCTTCTTTAAGCATAAAAAATACAGTAATTAAAGCTCTAGAGAATAATTTTATATTAAACAGTAAAAAAAACTGTCATTGCGAATAAAAATGAGACATTTACAGAAGAAAAAACTTTATGAACAGTTCTACAACACTAAATAAGTGTATGTTTATCTGAGGATTGACATTTGATATAAAGGATAACTTAAATGTTAAATGTCACAGCTGAGAGATTACTTACACATGAAGAAAACACTAGCATGTAAGGTTAACTAAACATCAAAATTATGAGATGAAATACAAGCTCCCCCTAGATTTATAGCATGTTGTCCACGTTATTTTTCATCCACATATGGGTGTTTTGTCTGCATGTATGTCTGTACCATGAGTGCTGGAGTCAAAAGAGGGGGTTGGATTTCCTCCAACTGGAGTTGTAGACTGTTGAAAGCTACCACATGGGTGCTGAGAATCAAATCCAATCTACTCTGAAAAACAAAATGTGTTCTCCTCTCCATCCCCATCCTCTCCATCACCATCTAGGCTTTTTAAAAAAATAAATTTATTTATTTGTTTATTTTGCACCCCAGATTCAGTTTCACAGTTTCCCCCCATTCCTCTCTCCCAGTCCCTCCACCTATTCCCAGCCCCCAATCCACTCCTCCTCCATTTCTGTTTAGGACAGGGCAGGTATCCCATGAGTAGCAACAAAACATGGCATATTAATCAGTGACTATGTTCGATGAATATACTTGGATTTTGCTGAATCACCTGTTGTATATTTGTCACAGAAACAAAATCATAACATTAAAAAAAAACTCATGTGAAAAAACATATACAATAAAACAAAAACGGGGAAGGTGAACTGTAGACACCCTCTTTTTAAATAAAAACTCCACTTACGTAGTCAGCTAAAAATGTGATAATGGAGTCATCTTTCCATATAGATTTCATGGTCGCTTCTACAATGTGTTTTTCATACTTAGTGATTTGTTTAACCCACATCTTCAGCCTGATTGTCTCAAGTTAATATTATAAAGTAACTATTATACCCGATATCATAATTTAAGAAAAATTATCCAGTAGAAAATCCTTTAAATATAAAAGAAACTAAGTTAAAACTTAAGAATGGTTCCCAACAATATATGCATTTTATGGAGAAACTGTATTTTTATTCTAGAAAGAACAGTTACACTCCTCTGTGCAGGGGTGATCAATGGGTAAGAAAATGTTCAACATGATTCAACTATGGAACTTAACTGCCTTGGGTCAGTAATATGTTGATGTGTTTATCTGTTTTAATTGACACATGTTAAAGTCAATAATAATAATAATAAACAATGGCTTGATTAAGTATTGATAATATGCTAGATCACCTACAAAATATTTTATTGGTAATGTAGTTTTTAATCTTTACAACTTGCCTGGTGAGGTATTGCTGTCACTTTCCTTTACAGAAAAGAAAGATATATTTGCCTAACTGATAATTATTGCTTAGCATTGTTATGGGGATTGCTCAATAACAGTGAACATGAAACAGGTACACACACACATTTGTGAGTCACACTGTATAATGGGAAATTGGCAAAGGAAGAAAGTATGGATAGTCAATTCATAAAACTCTCCTTTGTACTGCAAAGGGTAACATTGGTTAACTAATTCTTGTCCTTTGGAAATCAGATAACTACAGATTTCTGTGTTATTCTATTATTTATATGATTAAATTTATTTCTGATTAGAGAATTTCATCTAGAGTGACAGGGGGAAAAGGCACTGTTTGACTTCCAATTTTTTCTTTATAGCATATACGATAGTAATAGACCCAAATTTAAAAATACAGTTGAATTTTTCCAAAGTTGTTAGGCTAATGAGATGCTGAACTGGGTTTAGAATCTAGAAGCTCAGACTTATTCATTCATTATCTATCCTGGGATACATAGGACATTTTAGTGTTAGTGATGAAAGAGGTGTCCAAATTTCAATTTTTTTGGGGGGGTGGCATTTGTTGTTTCATAAGACATAGTATTTGTTCTGTCCACTGAAAGATAACCATGTTTTTGCCAGAATGATGTCATAACTCAATAATGTCATGGCCTTTTTGAATCATGAGTATATACCATATCTTCATGCACATGTATATCTTTTAATAAATTTACTTTTCATATATGATTAATGTTATGGCATTTGGTTTGTGTCAAGTTTCAGGATTAAAAGACACAGTGTCTAGTGTTGCACCCATTCTTTTCCAAGGTGAGGTTATATTATAACCACCAAAATTTTAATTCTTAAAAGATATAACTAGAAATCCAGGTAAAATTCCCAAAAGGAAATTCACAATGCTGAAAAATACTTATATTTTTAGGTATTGTGTTATGAATGTGACATATGATATACTGCATTTTCAAATATTTCCTTACATTATGAACATGCCTATATAGTAGATTAACTACTAACAGCCTATAAAAAATCATAATGTAATCCAGCATTTAAATACTCATGTATGTTTAAAATATGTTCAGGGACCAACATGAATGCTCTGTAGAGACTGGTGAGGTCCTTAGGTTCCTTGGTAAAGTAAAATTGAATAAACAGAAAAATTCTCATCATGTCTAATTAATAGTTTTTACCCTATAAAACTACAGTTATTTATAATGAATTAATCTATAGGATATATATATTCTAGACAAAAGACACAGTTTTAATTTAAGAAATATGTGTTTTTTGCAGTGCAAACCTTGGGAATCTAGGAAGTAATGAGCACAAATGGGTCCTTCAAATGCCACAGCTGTGGGTTCATTATTTTTTTGTGTGTGCATTAAATAATGATTTTAATAAAAGTCTCCAGTTCATGTTCTGAAAGCCATTACCTTTTAGCTATTGCATATGCCTTCTTGTCTAGAGGGCAAAGTGAACAGCATCTCATATTTTTCTCAGGCATGATATGAAAGCATTAATTTCCTTCTACAGCTTTGATGGCACACAGCTCTTCAGGGCAAGTCGATGCAGGATGATCACACTTTCACTCATAATCAATACAGTTAGGTGACAGTGGGCATCTATTTTTTTTCCTGCAGCCAGACAGGTAAAATGTTACGTGGATTTTCTTCAGAAGTAATGCTTTTTTGGAAACATGGATGGAAACTGCATTTACAGTAGTCCTCTGAGGAAGTCGGCTGCTGCTCTGATCTCTTAGCAGCTGAGACCTATGTGAGTTTAGCCTTACTGTTCCTCCCCTTTCATCTCTCTCAATGGGGTAATTTGAAAATCTGTAGCTTTATGTAAAGAGTTGCCTATGAATCATAAATGACAAAATTAGTTGTTAAGGATAATATATTTAGTCCCTATAGTGTCTCTATGGATTCCTTGACTTCTAAACACCCATTATATTTTAAGTGAAGAGCATAGATCTGCATTTTGTGCTGAAAAAAAATGGTAACTGTCAAACCACTGCAGGCCTATTTTTTATAGATATTTTTTACCTGTGAGATTTTCTACGAGGTGAATGAAGTAGATTATTGAAAATGTTTCAAATTGCAGTTAGCTGGTTTTGCTGAAAATCAGTAGATATTTGATGTTGGCATTGAAATGTTAGCATGCTTGTTGAAAATGACATAATAAAACATGAAATGTAACTTACATAAAGTACATTATTAGATCCTGTGAATTTCATATACAGACAAAAAGGTACATTGTGTTTTCAAATACCACAATACTTCTGGATGCCTTTATAAGAATACATTTTGCATTTATTTAAAGGATTTGCAATATGTCTTGATAAAAATGGAAAGGGAAAGAGAAAAAGGAAAAAGAAGTAGAGAAGGATGTAGGGATGGAGGAAGAAAGGTTCTTAGGCCTGGTTGATAGCAAGTGTAGAAATCTGTTTCTCTGGGTGAAGTCTATACTCTTTTGCTTAACAAGGATTGCCTTTATTGTTTCGTGATCAGCCTTTTCATATCTCTACCTCAATAGTAATGACCCTTTGCCATGCATTGAAGTGTGCTGTTGGGACTATAATACAAAAGGGATGATCACAGAGGTAGGAATTCTAACCCCATGATACATTAGTGTGAAAACTGCTTTGTGAGATTAAGTAACAAACAATTTTGTGGGCCTAATATTTCCAGTTTTAATTTCTGTTTAAAACATGTATATTACCACAGTGTTTTTTCAATGGCATGGCATTGACAAAGGAAACACTATCTCCATATTTGTGCAAAATACAGTTAGGAAATATTTCAAGTGTTTATTTCTATCTACCCTTATGTCTATTAATACCTGTTGATATATCAGCAGGATACTAGTTCAATAAGTTTGAAATTGTATGTATGCCATTTGTTACTTATCACATCTGCTAGATATTATTGGTGCAGTCATAAAAATATCTATTCTTAAACTCTAAGAACTTAAGATCAAGCTGGGTGGTAATGGTCCTTACCTTTAATATCAGCACTCAGGAGGCAGGTGGATCTCTGGGAGTTTGAGGCCAGTCTGGTCTACATAGAGAGAGTCCTCGGACAGCCAGGGCTACACAGAGAAACCTTGTTTTGAAAAACAAAAATCAAAAGAAAAAGCAAAAAAGAATAAGAACTGGAGATTAAACTTAAAGGCTTACTAGATGATCATTATCTGCACCAAATCATGTGAGAGAGTGCTCATCATAGAGACAAATACCAGACACACTTGCAGGAGTGGGCTTTAAGGGAAGTTGTTTTATGTTAATGTATACATAAAAGCCAAGGAAGACACACTGGAAAGTGGCCATTGGATGTGTGACTAATTGAAAAATGAACATTAGATTTTATGGTTAGGGCTATGTTATGCAGTGACATTTATTTTGTAGAGGTGGGGGAGAGTATAAATCAAATTTGTGGATGTTGGTGAATGAACACAACATTGGATATTGGAACTGTAGTTTATTTTGGAACTTTTTTCTGTAAAGAGGTAATGAGATAAAGATTTACTTTTTAGTATGAAGAAAACAGAAAATATTAAAAAAATCTAAGAGGAAAAAGGGATGATTGTAGATAAGGGTGAAAATAGAGATAGAGTAATGAGCAGTACCATGTAAAGTAGAAACTCCACTAATCAGAGCACTCATCTCATTTAATTTAACTGTCTATTTGAGGAAGACTAGTCTCCTGAGCAAACAGACAATTCCTTAATGTGGAATTCTTTTTAATGAGGAGAAGGTTCTTCTTTCTTATAAAGAAGAACTTTATAATGCACAGTGGCAAAATAGAGAGGAATAGTAAGTACCCTGTTTATCTGTGGATTGTGTCTTCAAACAATAAACGCATAGCAGATTATAGTCACTGTGCATGCACAGAATTGTTGGAATCTGGGAATCTTAGGAAACAGAATCGATTAAAGAGTGTCAGGTAAAAGGAAGGAACTATACCAATTCATGCTTCAGAGGGCTAATCCATGATCATCACAGTGAGGAGTATGATGGCAGGCAGGCATGGTGCTGGAGCAGTTGCTACCAGCAAGATGGAGAAAGAGAGACTTGGAGTCTTAGGGTTTCTGTTGCTGCAACAGAACAACATGAGCAAAGCAAACTGGGGAGAAAGGAGTTTATTTGGCTTACATGTCCACAGCACTGATCATCACTGAAGGAAGTCAAGATAGGAACTCAACCAGGAAAGGAACCTGGAGGCAGGAACTGATGCAGAGGCAATGAAGGGGTCCTACTTACTCACGTATGCCTTGTGGCTTGCTCAATCTGCTTTCTTATAGAACCCAGGACCACCATCCCAGGGATGACACCACCCACAGTGGGCTGGACCCCCACCCTCATCAATCACTAATTAAGAAAATGCTTAGCAGGCTTGCCTGTAGTTCAATTTTATGGAGGCATTTTTTTTTAAATTGGGGTTTTTTCCTCTCAGATGACTTTAGCTTATGTCAAGTTGTCATAAATCTATCCAGCATACTGGGCCTCTTGATAGCTTTTGAAACTATAACGCCCACCTCCTGTGACACACTACTTCCAATAAGACCTTACCTCCTAATCTTCCTAAACAGTCCACCCATGAATTGGAAAACAAATATTCAAATATATGAGCCTATAAGGGCCATTTTTATGCAAACCACTACAGTCCTTTTTTGTTCAGTCTGTGTAACGTTAGTTGTATGTATATTTTCAGGGCTAACCATTTGGTATTGGATAATCAACTAGTGTACTCTTCTCTGAGGAAGGCTATTTTTCTTACAGCAGTTCTTAGTTGCCTAGAGTTGTCTATTTAGGTTATGGTCACATTAAAAATAGGAAATCATAGAGTAGGCTGAAGCTGTAAATATTTCTTTGAGTGCTAAAAAGAAATATCTGGGCGTATAAGGTATGTCTGTAATTAGAGCACTTGGAAGGCAGAGAGAGGTAAGATCATTGTAAGTTTGAGGCCAGCCTGGTTCACATAGCAAGTTTCAGGCCTACTAGGGCTATGGGATGAGGTCTTGTCTCCAATCAAAAACAAAGCTGTAAAGGACAGATGTTGCTTAGATGGAGCATTGCTTTAAATCCCGACTCTTTCTGTTTAACCATCCAGTAAGCATGTTTGGAACTGTCTAAGACTATCTTATGGCCTTCATTGCCTCTATAAAATCAATTGATTGAACTAATTATCAAGAAAGTCATTTAAACCCTAAAATAGGGAGTGGTGAGATGAATCAGAAGTAAAGTGTGCTTGCTGCTCTTACAGATGACCTGGGATCTATTCCTAATCTCCACATAGTTGTTTACAAATGACCTTAACCTCATTTCCAATGGATGGGATACCCTCTTCTTGCCTCTGTGGGCACCAGGCACACATGTAGTACACATGCATACATACAGGCAAAATATTCACATATCAAATAATATAAATGTCTTAAACATAAAACAGTGAAATTCCTGATGTGTTCTAACCAATAGATCATATGTTAAACATAGTCATCTTGGCAAATAAGATACTAGATAGCAAATGATGGAAGTCTAAGTGGAGAAGGACTCAATAGCACATCTTCAGGGAAATATTTATGAGAGAAATCTCTTCAATTTTCCTTGTAAAATATTTCCAGCAAGTATGATGGATGGCTAATTAGATGTTAATTGTTCATGTCTACTGATTAGGAAACTTAGGAAGGATTTTAGAGCCTTGATTTAATAAGGAGTGACATTTGAATTGCACTCATAATTACCTTATTACATTTGGCTGCAGTTTGAATCTGTGCTATGGGAATGATTTCAAGAGATTAATCTTTTTCAAGGACCAAGTCAGCACTGATGCATTACCCAGAACACCTTTCAAAACTAAATAAGATAAGGTTGACCCTAATTCTCCATGATATACTGATACACTTTCTGGGTTAAAAGGAAAAGTTAGAGAAGTAATCTTTTGGCAGGTCACAAGCTCTCATGTCAAATTCCTGCACATTGCACTAACCAAATTTAATGGAGCAAAGTTCATGATAACCAAATATTGAAAACCATTATTTCAACCTAAACTTCAGAGAAGAAATGATGCTACTATTACCAAAACTTGTTGAATGTGAATTCTCCCTTACTCAAGATTGACAGAACTCTGTTAACAGTGATGAAATAATAAACTGATCATTGTTCAGAATCAGTACACAAAATTGGAGATGCATTTCCAAGAATAATTTAATGAATTGCTGCATCTTGAATATTCACTACAGGAATTGGATCATCATGAGTACAGTTCAGGTTTGTTCATGGTCTGGAGTTCACATGTGCTATCCTCAGGCATATCTCTAGGTATCTCATATGTGTATCAGCACCAATAAGGTTTTGTATTTTTATTGTTGGGATGGTGTTTTAATGTTAACTTAGTTTATGAAGTAGGGACCCTTTTCTCTGTTTGATTTCAGAACCAGTTAACAGACAAATTAGGAAACCAGGTTGGCGGGGCTAATTGGATTGTTAGCATGGGGTGTTGTTTTGAAGCAGCAATGAATTCCTGAGTTCTGGACTGAATTAGAGTAACTTCCACACTCAGAGTATGCAAGAATCATAGACCATCCCATGCGGAGAAACATGGTATTGCCCATAGGAACAGACAAGAATGTTCCCGTGTTAGTGCAGTCAACTCCTATGGAGAAGGAGGAACTAGAACGAAGCTTCTCTAATTGAACACAAGAACACTGGTACCACCCAGAGCTCCTTTCTACATACCTACAAAATAAGGATCAGCTTCTTCCAGAAAAGAAAAGAAATTATACTTCATAACCCTGATCTATATAGCTTGTCTATCAAAATAACTGTATTCATATTGATGTTCTGAAAATATATACCACTGATTCCTCTCTGGGTAGATGTTAAATCATTATTTTGTAACACTTTGAACTCCCCCCCCCAATTTAACACATTTTGAGACATTAGTATATAAGTAGTTAGTGAATGGACTGGGCCTTTAGGAAGAGGAAAGGTTCTTTTAAATTAATTGCAGGTGGTAAATCCAGAAGATTACTTAGAAAATCCAGCCTTGCATGGCCTATAGTTGCCTAGCAGTACTGCCTATTAAAGTAAGGTTTATTCCTTGAAACAAAAATCAACTGCATAAATATAAAAAATAAAAATATTATTGGAAATTGTGTTTTTTGGACATTAATTCAAAATAAAATACTACACACATGTGTATAAGACCAAACACATTTCAATGAGACTGCACATTACTTTAAGATTAATATATATATATATATATATATGTATATACACACATATATATGCCTTCCACATTTGCCATTGGACTCATATCTTTTGAATATTTGCTGAGACTTGAATAAAAACTTTCTTTCCCACTCTATCTCACTTCTACCTTAATTGGCCTGCTGAAGCATTTTGAGTCATGGATTATTGACCTTCATTTAAGTCACACAAACTTGCTATCTTCATAGCCTTAAAATATTTCTAAATGGGAAAAGCATCCTGAAATCGTAAGTTGAATTAGAAAAGGTAAGATGAGTCATACCAATCTATGAGCATTTAGTGAAAGCATAGTAGCACCCCTGATTTTAAAAGGGAATATAGGGACAAGAATAGAAGTAATGATTTTTATTATGGTTTTTAATTACAGATGGAACAAAAGTAACAAGAATGGAGAACTATTGACTATTATTCAATGTCCTCTATTTTTTTTTGTTTGATACCACGAGGCAGGTGTCGGGCGAGGTGTTGATGCAAACTGAAAACTATGTTGGCTGTGACACATCTCACCTTCCTGTTTGTATAAATGCCACTGTGTATGTGTTCATCACTATAAAACAAGGCAGATTACATACCAGAAGGAAGATCAATTTGAATGACCTAAGTTGGAGAGACTACTGCATCATACCAGATTAGCTTTCCTACATATTCTTACAGGTGATGGGCTCAATATGAGCAGGGGGCCATTTTCATCTGGGAGGAAGAAGCTGGCAAGGGTTCATTCCATTTGAAGTAGTAAAAGTTATTACTTCAGTCCTAGAGATGAAAACACACACACACACACACACACACACACACACACACACACACAAACACACACAAACCTACAGTCACTTAATCTTGAGTGAGTGTGATTAACCAGAGGGCACAGAGCTGTAAATCAGTTATGAACTCGAGTGGTCTGACATTGTAGGCAGTGTGTGTCATGACAGCGGTGGAGTATGCTGGGAGCAGTAAAGAGGCAAACTTCATCTAGAGCAGAATACATTCACCAGGTCATCCTGGCATATTTAAAAACAACTTAAAAAGTGTCAGCTGCAATGAATCCTCCCTTCGCCTCTATTTTCATTCCACTGGAGCATTTGATTCCTTCAGAGAAGTTCATTTTAAAACTTCCTGTCTGTCTGTGGCTTCCATGTTGTGAAAAGTATCATGCTATATTTACTTAGAATTTTAATGTTACTTTTGCACAGCTGTCTTATTTCATGCATACAAGATCTGAGATATTTTTGATAAACTTTTGTGAATACCAGGATGGCAGTAACAAAATTAAAGGCTAGCTGATTTGTTTCAGTTACATGGTTAAAATGCAGAAACCACATCTAAGACTATCTTCCAACAACTGATCGTGAATATTCTAAAAAGATGTTT
>CABHPQ010165897.1:0-11104 GCA_902168405.1 Peromyscus aztecus | reverse complement strand
TCTTGAAAGAAATGTCTCTAAATTCTTTGCCTGTGTTGTAATCGGGTGTTTGGTTTTTCTGGGCTGGCTGTTGTCTGAAGCTGCTAGGCTGCAGGGGTGGCTACTAACACATTCCGCTGGCTTCTACATCTTCCCTTCTGAGCCCCAGTGGGTCCTCTCATCAGATGCCTGGTGCACAGGAGCTGGTGCAGAAGAACCAAAGCTCCCACCCTTTACTCGGTGCCTGCCTGGGCTGTCTCCCACCTGCCTGTCTCCCTCTCAGTTTCCTCCAAGTTCTCACTCATGTGGAGCTGGATTCAAATCTAGCCAATGTGCAGGAGGCCCCCAGGAAAACACCAGACACCGGCACAGCCTGTCATCTTCTGTCTGCCTCAAACCCAGTACAACAGATGGGCAACGGTGAGTTCTTGTTTTATTTTCCTGAGACAGGGTCTCACTGTGTAGGCTAGGCTGACCAAAATCATGCAATCCTCCTGCCTCAGTCTCCCCAGTGCTGGAATTACAGGTGTGTGTCACCAGGCCAATGAAACAATAATCTTACTGCCTTTGGAATGAGGGTGGGAAGGTGTGATGGTTAACCCTCCTAGTCACTCCATCAGATACAGAACCACCTAGGAGACACACCTCTGGGTGTATCTCTGATGTTTCCCAGAGAGGTTTAATTGAAGCGGAAAGACTCACCATGAATGTGGTGAATGGCAGCACCCGGGGCCTCAGGTCCCAGGGTGAAAAGAAAGAAGGAAAGAGTTGAACACAACATGACTCTCTGCTTCCTGACTCAGGACCTAGTGTGACCAGCTCCCTCATTCTCCTGCCGCCCTGCCTTCCTCACTGTCTCAGTTAGGGTTTTTATTGCTGTGAAGAGACATCATGGCCAGAGCAACTTTTTGTTTTGTTTTGTTTGTTTTGTTTTTTTTTGAGACAGGATTTCTCAGTGTAGTTTTGGTGCCTATCCTGGATCTCGCACTGTAGACCAGGCTGGCCTCGAACTCACAGAGATCTGCCTGCCTCTGCCTCCTGAGTGCTGGGATTAAAGGCATGCGCTACCGCCACCCGGCAGAGCAACTCTTATAAAGGAAAACGTTTAACAGGTTCAGGGATTTAGTCCATGATCATCACGGCAGGAAGCATGGCAGTGTGCAGGCAGACATGGTGCTGGAGAAGAAGCTGAGAGTCCTATATCTGGACAGGCAGACGGCAGGAAGAGAGTGTGACACTGGGCCTGCCTGGCTGAAGTATTTGAAACCTCAAAGCCCACCCCCAGTCAGTGACACACTTCTGTAGTTGGTTCTTTTTTTTTTTTTTTTTAACTCTTTGGGGGCCTGCCACCCAGCTCCCAAATAAAAACACAGAAGACAAAGGTAGATGGGATAATTTAAGAAAAGCTGACACTATGAAGCCAAGCTAAGGCCAGGCATTCATAAGCAAGAATAAGCCTCTTCCGTGTATTTATTTGGGTTCCCTGGCTCCATCCCTTCAGCCACGCATCCTAGATGTGTTCTCCATACTCTCCCAGAGGTATTGGCGGAAGCTCCCTACCCAGTAGATGCGCTTTGCTAATCTTCCCTCCCAGTGGTGGGAGACCACAGTGAGTAGGAAGGGTCTCATACTCGGCCACTGTTAAACCCTGGGTTTAATTTTTGGTCCTGCTGTTTGTAAGTAGCGCTGGCTGTCACCTCATTCCTTTGTAATGGGATAATGATGCCCCAAACATCTCTGGTTGGAAGTTCAGACTTCAACCTGGACCAGCCCCTGGGACAGTCTCTGGTGTTCTGTAAATGGCCTAGGAGGGAAGAGGCCCCACGTTGGAGGTGTCTAGTCACTTGCTCACCAGCAAGCTGTGGCATGGGAGAAGAAGAGTGACTTCTAGAGGAGGCCTGATTTTCCCAGGCCCTGAAGAATCGCCGGTTGTTGAAGGGGAGAAGCCCAGCCCTGGAAGATGACCATAGTCCCAGGGTGACTCTCACCCCTCTCTACAGCACAGCTACTACCAGACCAGAAGAGCAGAACCATACTGTGTAGTTTTTTTTTTCTTCCTCTTTACTCTTTGCGGGGAGGGGGGGGCACCACCCAGCTCTGAAATAGTCACACGGAGACTTATTCTTTCTTATGAATGCCCAGCTTTAGCTTGGCTTATTTCTAGCCAGCTTTCCTTAACTTAAATTATCCTGTCTACCTTTTGCCTCTGGGCTTTTACCTTTCCCTATTTCTGTCTATCTTTTCTCTCCTTCTTATTCCATGTCTGGCTGTGTGGCTGGGTGGCTGGCCCCATGGCATTCTCCTCTCCTCCTTTTCTAGCCCCCCTTCTCCCTTCTCCTTTTTATTCTCTCTGTGTGCCAGCCCTGTTTATCCTTTCTCCTGCCTAGCTATTGGCTGTCCAGTGAGAGACTCCAGGCCTATGGGCTGAAGATGGATGTCCCAACATTGCAGAAGAACTCTGGGTGACTGTCCAGGCGGGCAGCTGTCTCTGTCATTCTAGATTTTTGAAAGTTACTAACAATGCACTTCCTGTTTACTTAGGTAATATTATATCCTTCTGAGGTCTTTGATGTAGTTGAAGACTAGATAGTTATAATTATGGTTTGCCTTGGTTATGATAAGTGATAAAGTAGATATGAAACTTTAGACTCACAAATATAGGATAGATAGAATATTTTCTTTAATTTTACAAAATACAAATAGACTAGACATTGTAACTGTAATTCTTATTTGTTATATGTAATTTTACTATGTTAAAGTTAAAACCTTCCTTTTTAATTAAACAGAAAAGGGGAAATGCTGTGGGATAATGCTTTTGTACACTGGTTTAATAAAATACTCATTGGCCAGTAGCCAGGCAGGAAGTATAGGCGGGATAAGCAGACAAGGAGAATTCTGGAAGAGGAAGGCTGAGTCAGGAGACACCAGCCTGCCGTCCAGGGAGTAGCATGTAATGGTGCACAGGTAAAGCCACGGAAAATGTGGCAACATATAGATTAACAGAAATGGGCTGAGTTTAGGTGTAAGAGCTAGTCAATAGTAAGCCTGAGCTAATGACCAAGCAGTTATAATTAATATAAGTCTCTGTGTGTTTACTTGGGGGACATGAGTAGGAGAGATTTGTCCTGACCACCCGCCGGCTGGGACACAGGAAACATTTTACTACAGTCCTGCTCTTTATTAAACCAATCAGGTGTTCGAGGCAGGCAAAGTAACACAGCTTTACAGCGTTAAACGAATGCAACATAAAAGAATGCAGCACATCTTTGCATCATTAAGCAAATATTCCACAGCATGAAAGAATGTAACACATCTTTAACTAATATTCTACAACAATACTGGACATGGGGGTTGGGGGTGGGAACTACTTATGCCACCTTTGTGATGCTGTGGGGCAGAAGAACAGGAGGTAAAACCTGGGCCCTCAAAGGCTGCTCTCAACCTCTCCATTCTGTAAGTAGGAAGGAGCAGGGAGGAAAGGAACAAGAGAAGTAGGGAAGAAGAAAGAAAGAAAGAAAGGGAGGGAGGGAGGGAGAGAGAAGGACATTTTTAACTGATCTGGGAGCAGATAGTAAAATAGCAAGTTCAAAGCCTGCCCGGGTAACTTAGTGAGACCCTGTCTCAAAAATTAAAAAATGAGGGCTATGAAGATGGCTCAGTGGTTAAGGTCATTTTGTTGGTCTTGCAAAGGACCTGAGTTTGGTTCCCAGCACTCACAACCGCCTTTAACTCCAGTTACAAGGGATCCAGCACCCTCTTCTGGGCTCTGCAGGCATGTACACACGTGACAAACACACATACATAGAAATAAAATGCATTGTTGCAGAATATTTAACTATGCCAAGGTGTGTTGCATTTGTTTAACTGTGTAAAGATCATTCCATCAGATACAGAACCACCTAGGAGACACACCTCCGGGTGTATCTCTGATATTTTCCAGAGAGGTTTAATTACAATGATTTTCCCCTGATGTCTCCCGGGTTTATTAGTCCCCACATGGTGTTTAAGGCTCTGTTCCTCTCTATCTTGCTAGAGCTTGTCATTTTCTCCCCTCTGGTAGCAGCTGCTATCCTGAGGAGTGTGAGGCAGAATGTCACTGTGGGTTTGACTTCCATTTTCTTGTTGACTCGTGATGAGGTTTCATGTCCGTGTGGGCTGTCATACATCTTCTTGAAAGAAATGTCTCTAAATTCTTTGCCTGTGTTGTAATCGGGTATTTGAAATCAAATGACATGGTGTTTTCCTGGGGGCCTCCTGCACATTGGCTAGATTTGAATCCAGCTCCACATGAGTGAGAACTTGGGAGGAAACTGAGAGGGAGACAGGCAGGTGGGAGACAGCCCAAGCAGGCACCGAGTAAAGGGTGGGCACTTCGGTTGCATTTGTTTATGTTGCAGAATATTTATTTAACTATGTAAAGAGGTGTTACGTTTGTTTAATTATGTAAAGATGTATTGCTGTTTCACCTTGCCTGCTTAAGGTACCTGATTGGTCTAATAAAAAACTGAGTGGCCAATAGCAAGGGAGGAGAAATAGGCAGGACTTCCAGGCAGGGAGAGTAAGGAGGAGGAGGAACTTAGGCTCGGAAAGGAAGAAAGAGAAAGAACAGGTGCCAGACAGACAGACATGGAAGAAGCAGGAAAGTAGGACATACAGAGTGAAAGCAAGGTAAAACATAGATGAAGAGAAACAGGTTAAATAAAGTTAGGACAAACCTAAGTGAAAGCTGAGCATTCATAATTAGTAATAAGTCTCCATGTCTTTATTTGGGATCTGGTTGGTGGCCCAAAGAAAACTCCATCTTCAATACATTTTGGGGGCTAGAAAGGTGGCTCAGTGGTTAAGAGCATTGGCTGATCTTCCAGAGGACCCACGTTCAATTCCTAGCACCTACATGGTGGCTCACAACTATCTCTAACTCCAGTTCCAGGGCACTAGGCATGCAGGTAGTGCACAGACATACATGCAGGTAAAACACATATAAATCAATTTTTAAAAATACATTAGCTGGGTGGTGGTGGTGGCGCACGCCTTTAATCCCAGCACTTGGGAGGCAGAGCCAGGTGGATCTCTGGGAGTTCGAGGCCAGCCTGGACTACAGAGTGAGATCCAGGACAGGCACCAAAACTACACAGAGAAACCCTGTCTTGGAAGAAAAAAAAAGTTAAAGAAAAAACAAGTTCTTGGGATCTAACACAGTGTCTAGAGCACTTGCCTACCATGCAGAAATCCCAAGCAAAAAGTGGAGAGAGAGAGGCTTTTATTAATACCTTACACAGGTAGCATGGGTCGGACCCATTTAAGCAAACTGACCCCTCACAGGCAGGTGTGTGGCTGAAATCAAATGACTGAAAGCATCAAACAAGGGCCTAGCATGAGGAGGGTGTCTGACAGGTGCAGTGTCTTCTTCACCCCTCCCTGAAATGCTCGCCATCCTGGAGCTCTCCAACACAGGCTCCAGGCTATGCCCCTGAGGTGAGCGCAAAGGATCCAGTCCAAGCTAAAGCAGTAGTAGTGGACGAACAGAGGACCTGCCTGGACGTGGCTACTTTCCAGATCAAAATGGAAAGAAGACTAAGGCCCTTTGGCCCTGGGCCTGGCCTCCTGGTCCCTCCTTGAGCTAGCCCTGAGCCTGGCTTACTCTCCTGGCTCTTACCTGCTGGGCACAAGTGGAAAAGAGACTCATCCAGCAGGTCTTCCTGCAACTCCCCAGCCAGACTGCCTCCTTGGACATTTCTCTCTTTTTCAGCTCTCATGCTTGTTAGGCTACATGCTGTGGAATATTAATTTAGGATGTGCTACAATTGTGTATGCTGTGGAACATTTGTTTAATGATGCAAAGATGTGTTGCATTCTTTTATGCTGCATTTGTTTAACTCTGTGAAGCTGTGTTACTGTGCCTGTCTAAAACACTTGATTGGTCTAATAAAGAGCTGAACGGCCAATAGCAAGGCAGGAGAAAGGATAGGTGGGGCTGCCAGGCAGAGAGAATAAAAAGGAGGAGATATCTGGGAAGAAAAGAAGAAGGAACAAGAACAAGGAGAGGAGGATGCTAGGGGCCAGCCACACAGCCAGCCACGGAGTTAATAGTAAAAGTAAGATTTACAGAAGTAAGAGAAAGGGAAAAGTCCAGAGGCAAAAGGTAGACTGGGATAATTTAAGTTAAGAAAAGCTGACAAGACACAAGCCAAGCTAAGGCCTGGAATTTATAATTAAGAACAAAACTCTGTGTGTGATTTATTTGGGAACTGGGTGGTAGGCCCCCCAAAAACAACCAAAAGAGAAAGAGCAAAAACAACGAACAACAACTATATATACAAGTGACTCCTGTGTGGATCTGGGAAGAAAGATTCCAAGCCTCATAAATAATGTGATGACATAGTGTTTCCCTCATCCCCTCCCCCCCCAAAAAAAACAACATAAAGAAGCCCAACTAGCTCTCTAATCAGCACCATGCCACCCAGCGGGAACTCTTGTGGTTAAGGTTAGTTTGGGTGCCTTCCAGGGGAAGTTCAAGTTGTTATGGCTTAAGAGATGTATCTGTGCCTTCTGTGTGCTTGTGTGTACAGGTGCATTTGTGCATACATGCTTACGAGCTGCATGTGTCTCCATGTGTGCATGCCCTTGTGTGGGTGTGGGTATAGGTGTATGCCTTGTGTGCATACATGTGTGTAGGTGCATGCACATATACTGTGTACCTTATACATGCATGTGTACGTGCTTGTGTGTGTGTGTGTGTGTGTGTGTATGTGTTCACACGTGCCTGCTGTCTATGGTTCTGAATGAAGGAGGAGACTCTGATTCATCCTTTCCCAGACACTGATGTGGTGCTTGTATGATAGTGTCTTTTGATCTTTGGATCTTTTTTCTATAAACTCTCTTGAACATTATAACATCCAGGTGACCTGAGCTACTGTAGGTTTGTTTTTTGTTTTGGTTTTTTGTTGTTTTGTTTTGTTTTTGAGACAGGGTTTCTCTGTGTAACCCTAGCTGTCCCAGAACTCACTCTGTAGACCAGGCTGGCCTCGAACTCACAGAGACCCGCCTGGCTCTGCCTCCCGAGTGCTGGGATTAAAGGCATGTGCCACCATGCCTGGCTAGATAGTTTTAACATATTAGAGATTAATTTGTTGTCACAAAGCAAGGATGTGGGAGCCAGGACTGGAGCCCGCACACCTCAATCCTCGGTACTCTCCTGTCTGCCACTTGGAACCATTTGCCATGCACTGAGTTCCCCAGGATCGCCTGGGAAGATGGGATGCGCCCTGCCCACAAAGCTTTCGTTTTATTGTAAATGTTTCACAGTTGCCAAATGATCTGGGGATACAGCCTATGACTTACGATGATGGAAGAATCAAAGTCAAATCCAGGGAAGGTCACCAGATGAGGCCCCACGATCTGGTCATTGTGCACAACAAGTAGCTTAGCCATTGGGAATTTATTTCTCAAACCAAACAAGAAAGCTGGAGGAGGCCCAGGGCTGGAGTAGCTGCATGAGAAGGTCAATCAAGGTGAGACCTCCTCTAGCTCCTGTCTCTTCCATCTTTAGAGAGTGATGCTCTCCTCACACTACAGTTTCCAAACTCTCCAAACTGAACCACATCTCTAGCCCTGCTCCCTTGTGACCTGAGATCTGCCTGCCTCCGCTTCCTACTTGCTGGGTGTAAAGGCATGTGCTATCTTGCCCAGCTTCCTTTTTTTTTTTATCTTTTTTTTTGGTTTTTCGAGACAGGGTTTCTCTGTGTAGCTTTGCGCCTTTCCTGGATCTCGCTCTGTAGACCAGGCTGGCCTCGAACTCACAAAGATCCGCCTGCCTCTGCCTCCCAAGTGCTGGGATTAAAGGTGTGTGCCACCACCGCCCAGCTTGTTTTGTTTTTATAAGAGGAAATAAGCTAGTGCTCAGGCTGGCCAGGAACTCAGTATGTAGTCCAGGTTAGCTTGGACTTATACTGGCTTATACTTATACGTTCCTGCTTCAGTTTCCTGAGCACTGGGATTACAGATGTGTGGTACCGTGCCTGGCAAAAGATCTGTTGAATCAGGTGAAATCTCTAGGTCCCAGAGGGTTACAGGAGTGAATATGACCTTAATTGTGGAGGCCTTGACTCCACATCAACTGCCCCCAGACCGAACAGGACTGAGCAGTGACTTTCTGGGATAGGTAACTGGCATGGTAGCGGAGATGGGAGAGGAGGGAGGGAGCCGTGTGGTAGGAGACCCGGGCTATGAGGAGAGGCAGCCTAGAGCCGCAAGGCTGATACATAATGTGACCCAGGGAGGGGGACTTGGCAGCTTTCCTGAAGGTGAGCAGGAAGAAGCTGGAACTGATGGCCACATCCTGGGCTTGGGATCAGACACCTGCCCTGTCATCTCACACCTGGCCACTCATTAATTCCTCTGCGCATCTTCCTTTGTGAGGGTTCATCAGAGACGGTCTCCCCGGTGCCTGGCAGATGTTGGTATTAAACTTTGAAGAGAAGAACTGCATGGTTGGGCTACTGAAGGCCAGTTCCCACCATGTTTCAGCGGCAGAAGATACGGTTTCTCTGGGGGCTTATCCCGTTTTCTGTATGGTGCTCCCCTATCTGTGCAGGTCCAGGTGGCACAGGGGCACAGACACCGGCTTGCACAGAGACCAGAGGACCCATCAGGCCTGGCATCTCTCAACAGCCGCTCTGAAGCAGAGTAGCCAGCTGGCACCTGGCCAGGATGCCCTGAGAAGTTGCTTTCACAAGTCATTCATAAAAAATCCAAAAGGCTGGCACAGCTCCCTCCACTACCCACTGTTAACCACAGTGTCCTCTCTGCCCTGACGGATGGCTTCTTATTCCCAGGAGCCATAGCTGTGGGGTGTCAGTGAAGAGTGGACAGCACCAGTGCCATCATTCTGGATCTCAGACAGAACCCCAGGACAGCCTGCAGTGGGCACATCTGCTCACAACTGCCGGTCCCCACATCACTCAAGTTGGAGGAGGGGCTGACAGTTCAAAGAGCAATGGCAACTGGCAGGGTTCACATTAAAGCAAAGGCTGCTGCAAAGGGGCTTCAGGAACGCAGGAAGGCACCAGAGCCAGCAGAGCTCAGAGAAGACGTCCGGGAGGTGCTGATGCCTACATTGAAGAATACGTATAGACATGGTGGGATAATGGCCAGGCGCTTCCAAATTAACAAGACGAGAAGCCACAGATACAAGAAACTCCAAGAACTCCAATGCAGGAGGAAACTAGATCCCCGCAGCTACATGATCACCTAACTAGTGGTGGGGGGAAAAAGTCAAAGTGGACATCTTTAAACCAACTAGTGGGGGGGTGGGGAGTAGAGCAGGAAGCTAGAGAGCTGGCTCAGCGGTTCAGAGCACTTCCTGCTCTTGCAGAGGACCAGCGTTGGTTCCCAGCACACATGTGACAGCTCAAAACCATCTGTAAATGCAGCTCCAAGGAATCTAACACAATCTTCCTCTGGCTTCCATGAGCACCAGACATTTGTGTGATACACATATATACATGCAGGCACTCACACATACACATGAAAAAAAAATTTTTTTTAAAGATAGGGTTTCTCTGTGTAACAGTCCTGGCTGTCTTGGAACTCACTGTATAGACCAGGTTGGCCTTGAACTCACAGAGATCCACCTGCCTTTGCCTCCCCAGTGTTGGGATTAAAGGTCTGTGCCACCACTACTCTGTAGTCGGACTTTCCTTTGGGCCACCAGCTCACAAATAATGACATGGAGACTTCTTAATAATTATGAAAGCTCGGCCTATAGCTAAGGCTTGTTCCTAACTAGCTCTTATAACTTAAATTAACCCATTTATATTAATCTATGTTCTATCACATGGCATTTTCTCTCTTCCATCTTTCATCTCCTGTTTCTTCTCCATGTCTCCTGGCATCTCCTGTGTGCCTAGATTCTCCTCCTCCTTTCTCTCCCCAGAAATCCTGCCTATACCTCCTGCCTAGCTATTGGCCATTCAGCTCTTTATCAGAAGGCACTTTGGCAAAGACACATCTTCACAGTGTGAAATATTTTGCAGCACCATCCCTTAAAAAAAAAAAACAAAAAAAAAAAAAAACTCTAAATAAGCTGGGTGGTGGTGGCGTACATCTTTAATCCCATCACTTGGGAAGCAGAGGCAGGCAGATCTCTGAGTTCAAGGCCATCTTGGTCTATGGAATGAGCTGCAGGATGGTCAGGACTACACAGAGAAACCGTGTCTTGAAAAACACTACACACACACACACACACACACACACACACACACATACACACACACACACAAATACACATGCACAAACACATGCATGCACACGCACACATATCACGGAGAGCTTACAAATTTGCAGTGATTAAGTTTTAATGAAACAGAACTTGCATGTCCCACACATGGTCACACCTACTGTCACCTAGTGACAAGACCTAACAATTGCAGGGGAAGTGCAGAAAAAGAGTTTTCCAGTTTATAACCCTAAATTATAAAATGACAGTAACCATTGAAACCTGTCATCACACTGTTCAAGAAATACTTATTGAATGAATAATTCATTGCCAAGCTGTCCTGCCAGACACTTTTGTCTCTCAATCTCCATGATTCTTTTATCCTTTTCTTTGAACAGTAAAATAGTTTTCCTTTTTAAAATTAACTACATATATTTGTGTATGTGTCTTGAGAAAGGGCCTCAGGTAGCCCAGGTTGGCTTTGAATTTACTATGTAGCCAAGGATGATCTTTCTTTTTTTTTTTTTAACTTTATTTAATGTGCATTGGTGTGAAGGTGTCAGATCCCCTGGAACTGGAATTACAGACAGTTGTGAGCTGCCATGTGGGTGCTGGGGAATTGAACCCGGGTCCTCCGGAAGAGCAGCCAGTGCTCTTAACTGCTGGACCATCTCTCCAGCCCCACCAATGATGATCTTGAGCATCTACTCTTCTGCTTCTACCTCAGGGGATAGACTTTCAGTCGTGTGCCACTACTCCTGGCAGTTTAATTAATTACCTCACTTGTTTATTGAGTCAGGGTCTCTCTCTGTAACTCAGACTTGCCTCCAACTGAGAACCTCCTACCTCCACCTCCCAAGTGCTGAGATTATAGCCATGCCAGCACTGAGCCCAGCTATTTTGATTTTG